>JAJOZX010000305.1:1420000-1618473 GCA_023014485.1 Bathynomus jamesi
CTTGATTTTGCCTCTCTTCTTCTATGGGGTAGCGGGTTTTTTATGCAGGAACGAAGGGCCAAGGGCAAATGGCGGCAAAAGCACCTCTCCCATAGAAGAAAAAGAGAGCCACCAAAATCAAGGTCCGGGGATTTCGAGATGCCTAGACACTCTGCGTTTGAAAGATGGGAGGTCATAGACAGGAGGAAAGATGGAGTGAGGAAGATTGTTCCAGAGTTCACCGGTTGAGTAGATAAAAGAGTGAAAATACCGATTAACCCTTGCATTAGATAGTTGGACAGAGAAAAGGAATGAGAAAGTGTAGAAAGTCTGGTACTGCGTGCTCTCCTTAAAGGAGGAGACATGCAGTTAGAGAGTTCAGAAGAGCAATGTTTGTTATGATAGCGATAGCAAAGAGAGAGTGATGCAACATTGCGGCGAAGAGAGAGAGATTGAAGACGATCAGTAAGAGGCGGGGAGTTGAGACAAAAAGCCTTTGATTCCACACAGTCAAGTACGGCTGTGTGGGTTGAACCACCCCACACATGAGAAGCATACTCCATACAGAGGCGAACAAGACCCCTGTACAGAGACAGCAACTGAGTGGGGGTGAAGAAACCGCAGAGGCGGTACAGCACACTTAACCTCTTAGAAGCTGTTTTAGAAAGAGAGTATATGTGATCTTCCCACGAAAGATCATGAGAAAAGGAAACGCCAAGAATATTAAGAGAAGAGGAAGAATTGAGTTGTGTGTTGTTGAAGGTAAGGGGATAGTTGTGTCGAAGATTGTGACGAGTTGACAGATGGAGGAACTGAGTTTTTGAGACATTGAAAGCCACAAGGTTTTCTCTGCCACAATCAGATATAGCAGAAAGATCAGAGGTCAGGTGTGCCATAATTGTCCTACGCGAATCATGAAGTGACTGCTGTGAGGGACGCTTTGGGAAGTGAGTGGAGAAGTGAAGAGTGGAATCATCGGCATAGGAGTGAATAGGACAGGAAGTGCGAATTAAAAGATCATTAATAAATAAAAGGGAAAGAGTGGGTGGTGACAGAACAGAACCTTGAGGAACACCACTGTTGATAGCTTCAGGAGGAGAATAGTGGCCATCTACTGTACAACTGCAGCTATAGATCAGCCAGAAAGGGAATTAGAGATGAAGGCACAGTGAGAAGGATAGAAACCGAAGAAGGGCAGTTTCAAAAGTAAAGATTTTGATATGTCTAGTGCAAGAGCAAAAGTTTCACCGAAATCTCGAAAGGAGGATGACCAAAAGTCAGAGAGATATGCAAGAACATCACCAGTAGAGCGTCCCTTGCGGGATCCATACTGACTATCTGAAAGAAGATTGTGAGAAGAAAGGTGTTTAAGAATCTTCCTATTAAAGATAGATTTAAAAACTTTGGAAAGGCAAGAAATCAAAGCAATTGGACAATAGTTGGAGGGCTGAGAGCGGTCACCCTTCTTTGGGACAAGCTGAATGAAAGCGAACTTCCAGCAGGAAGGAAACGTACTAAATGAGAGACAAAGACGAAAGAGTTTGGCTAGGCAGGGTATCAGCACAGAAGCACAGTTTGCACGATTACGGCAGAAATATAAGCTGAGTGAAAGTCAGGAGCTGGATGGCGACAGTACCTTCTGAAAGCCTCCTCACTGTTGCGGATAGCATTAGAACAAGTAAAGTTAAACCAAGGTTTTTTTGCATCAGTTGTAAGAATAGAATTATGGAATGTACGCCTCCATGCTCGAGAGAATCACCTCTGTGATGCGCTGTGCACACTCGGAAGGGCCCCGGCCACGGAAGCAGTAATCTTTCCATGGGAAATCAGAGAAGTACTGCCTTAGGTCCTCCCAATCAGCGGCGCCGAAGTGCCAAAGGCGCCTCCTCTTCGGAAGATCCAAAGGCCGAATTGGAACGATAGGAAAGGAAACAGATATAAGATTGTGATCGGAGAAGACCAACGGAGAAAAAAGTTTCACAGAGTAAGAAGAAGGATGAGAAGTAAGAAATAAATCCAGAATGTTGGGCCGATCTCCAAGGCGATCGGGGATACGAGTAGGGTGCTGTACAATCTGCTCTAGATCATTTAAGATAGAAAAGTTGTAAGCTAGTTAACCAGGGATGTCAGTGAAATGGGAGGAAAGCCAAAGGTGGTGATGAACATTGAAATATCTTAAAATGGAGATTTCAGCAAAGGGAGAGCGGGAAAAAAGTGTGTTCCACTTTGGAAGTGAGGTAGTCAAATAATTTTGGAAAGTCAGTAGAATTAGGAGAAAGGTAAAGAGTGCAGATTTATTTAGTTTGAGAGTGGCATGTAAGCCGAAGCCAGAGGGTATAGAATTTGGAAGATTCGAGTTCGGGAATACGAGAACAAGTGAGGTCATTGCATACATATGCGCAACATCCACCTTTGGAGTGAAATTGAGTACAGAGAAAGTAAGAGGGTATAGAAAAGGGTTGCTGTCAGTCGTCCCAGACACCTGAGTTTCAGTGAGGAAAAGAAGATGAGGTTTATAGGAGGTGAAGTGGTGTTCAAGAGATTGAAATTTTGAGAAAAGGCCACGAATATTGCAGAAGTTTATGAAAAGTGAATCAGACAGAGGTCCAGAACATCTCGAATAGGTGGTAGCAGATCCTGCCCCGCTGCCCGGGTCTGCGTTCCCGGCATCGGCAGGGGGGAGGAGCCAGAAGTGTGGACAGTTATGGTCCCCTCCCAAGGGGACTCCGAGGCTCTTGAAGTTGATGCCATTTTTTTTTTAAATTTTGCAAAGATTATGTAGTGTGTAAGATGCATATGTATGTAGTGAGGAATAGGGAGAGAAGTGTGTTTGAGAGCATGCTGGACTGCTCACAGGGTAGATGAAACACGGAAAAAGATCAGCTAAGGAGGACAGTGACAGGAGAAACGGGAGTTCCAGCACGCCCTATCTTCTGTCTAACGTCCCCCCCCCCTAGAATACTTCCATGGTCGATTGGTGTCTACAATTTCCTTCTCCTAATCTACAATCTCCTCCTTCTACAATCTCCTCCTAATCTACATTCTCCTCCTCCTTCTACAATCTCCTCCTCCTCTACAATCTCCTTCCTGTATAAAAAAAAAATCTGTGGAGTGAGCTAAGGGAGCTAAGGAAAAGCATTTAAACAAGTTTGAAATGTAAAAAATATGAAAATTTAAAGTTTCACATTAGATTAGTAAAATTTATGAAGGGAGTTGATTTTTTAAAATATAGGCAAAGAATCGGCATGGGTGTTGGTATCGGTATTTTTTCATGGAATCGGCATCGCATCGGCTAAATTTTGGAATCGATACATCACTAATTCATACCTGTGTTGCATCAATTTAAACAAAAATATTGAATGCACCATTAATGTACATTTTTTTACTTACGTAATTTTCATGATCAAACTAATTACGCTTGAGAAGTAAAATGAAGATCAGCCCTATTTTTAAACTCTTTCCTCAAATTATACTGAAAGAAGAAGTTATTTTATTCCTACATGCTATCCTTGATATATAGGGTGTAACAAAAGTCCTTACTCACAGAATATTTATTTTATTGAATTAAATGTCTGAATTCCATACCAAAAATTTGTTTGCACGTATGGATTCTGGTAAATATGTTAGATCCAACATTGGAGAACACATTCTCACCAATTTTGACATATTCCTCGTAAATTCAATAAAGTAAATATCCTGTGGATACAGACATTTGTTACGTGCAAATAAGTTACTGGAATTCAGTTCGAACATTTAATCCAATAAAATAAATATCCTCTGAGTAAGGACGTTTCTTACACCCACCCTGTATAACCCAGTGGTTAAGAGGATGAGATCGAGTTCTGATGTCTTAGCTCCAAGGTAGTACGAAAAGTACTTTCGTCAGAATAAACAATTCGGGCGGAGACAAAAACCCAGAATTAACACCCACACACACACACACACACCCACACCCACACACACACACACACACACACACACACACACACACTCGCACAATTTCACGCCATTTGTGAGTTGCCTAAAATTTTAGTCAACTTATAAATAGGCTAAAATTTTAAAGCAGTGTTCAACATCTTTGTAGTTAAAATGAAACTGTTTTTAATGTTTCGTACATTGTAAATATAAATGTACTAAAGGTTAAAAAAGGTTTTTATTGGTTAATATTCGTTTTAACACATGACCTGGACTTTCGGATGGCAATAGGTTTTTCTTATGTAGAATTTAAATCTGAATCTATTTTCTTCTATGGTATTTCTTGTGCAAACTGACATTAACGGAGATATAAGCATTTTTTGGATCGATTAAATTAAATAAATAAATTGCATGCAAGCATGCGTAGATGAATTTTCCAGGAAGAAAACGACGTTGACCTCCAAATTCAAGTTCATCATGGCCGTTGTGTGTACCAATTGTGACCTATTACAACGTCATGAAGCGGTGTTTCGACGATAACGAAGCCGCTGTTAAAATATTTCAGCAGCACCTAGTATTGCATTCGTCTCTAGATTGTCCAAAGGGGTTGGGTACGATTGGTCTAATGACAATTGGTCCAATACCAATTAGTCCAATACCGATTAGTCCATTTGGTATAATTGGTCTAAAGGACGATTGGTCTAATGACGATTGGTCCAATACCAATTAGTATAATTGGTCTAAAGGACGATTGGTCCAATACAGCTGAAACCCACAATTCCAGTTGAAGGTATACCAAGGACGCAAAATAAAGTAGAAGCATGGCATCGGCGTTTGGAAGTGTTAATAGGGTCAGCTCATGTTGGAATTTTCAAACTTATTAACGAATTGCAAAAAGAGCAGAAGCATGTTGAAGATGAAACAGAATGCATCATTCGAGGAGAAATAAAGACTAAATTAAAGCAAAAAGGGATCAAATGTAGAATTCTGACCCCAGCCTTCTTTAGTTAGCTTTATAAGGCTAACTAACGAAAATATCATGACCTAACCTAACCAATCGTCAAGGGCGTACAGTTAACCTAACGATTGGTTAGGTTAGGTCGTGATATTTTCGTTAGTTAGCCTTATAAAGCTAACTAAAGAAGGCTGGGGTCCGAATTCTACATTTGATCCGCAAAAAGATATTCAACGCGAAGATAGAATTTTAACAGTGTTTTATGAAAAAAGATAGTTATGGTATTGTAGATTTTCTAAGAGCTGTGGCTCATAACTTAAGATTTTAGTTCTGAATCTTAAATAACCTAATTCAATTTTAATCATTTTTAAAAACTTTTCTGTCCGTCTTATCATGTTTTCAATAAAATGTTTCATATGACCTGTGGCTCATAATTTAAGATTTTAGTTCTGAATCTTAAATAACCTAATTCAATTTTAATCTTTTTTAAAAACTTTTCTCTCCGTCTTATCAAGTTCTCAACAATGGTGTCATACGTTCTCGTTTATATACCGGGTATTTCAAAAGTCCCTCACTAATTTGATTTTCAATTTTCTTTGCAGCTAATCGACCAACAACGTTCATCTTGTGGTAAACTCTTACTCAGTAGTTGAGAATTTTTTTGAGTCTACATTTGAAGTTTTGCTCCGTTTTCTTCTGCTACCATGCTGACTCTAGAGCAGAGGTGTAAAATCGCTGCATGGCAGGAGGTTTTTCAATCTGTGGTCGAAGTGCAGCGACGATTCCGGGCAGTCTACGGACAGCATTATGCACCGGATAGGAACACCATCGTCGCCACCCACCGGAAGTTTATGGAGACCGGATCCGTAAAGGACAAACCACGATCAGGAAGACCTCGAAGTGGGCGGAGTGAGGAGAATGTCGAAACTGTCCGTGAGGCGTTTACTCAGAGTCAAGGAAAGTCCATTCGGCGAGCTGCTGCGGAACTGAACATCAGCGCGACATCTATCCAACGAATTTTGCGGCGTGGTCTCAAGCTGTATCCGTACAAGATCCAGGTGGTTCAGAAGCTGGAACCTCAAGACTACGATTGCCGGGTGGAGATGTATGAGACACTGCTGCATCACTACGAAAGAGACCCATCGATCCTGGAGCACATGTGGTTCAGCGACGAAGCTCTCTTCCACCTTTCTGGTCGCGTCAATCGGCACAACACCCGCATCTGGGGAACTCACAATCCTGCGGAGATCCGTGAACATGAAAGGGACACGCCGAAATTGGTCGTCTGGTGTGCCATCTCCTCAGCTGGGCTGATTGGTCCGTTCTTCTTCCGGGATCAAGATGGAAATTCCGTGAACGTCAACGGAGACAATTACCTTCGTATGCTTCAGGAGTTCTGCATCTCCCAACTGTCAGCTGTAGCTGACATGCAAGAAGTCATTTTCCAGCAAGACGGTGCCCCTGCTCATTACTCGCGTGAGGTTCGCTCATTTCTGAATAAGCAGTTCCCAGATCGGTGGATTGGTCGCCGTGGTCCCATCGAATGGGCTGCTCGCTCGCCTGATCTTACCCCATGCGACTTCTTTTTGTGGGGCTACATTAAGAGCAAAGTGTACGCCACCAAGCCGCGAGTCCTCCCCACACTAGAAGAAAGGATCAGGAATGCGTGTGCTTCTGTTACTCCCGAAATGTTGTCCAATGTCGGCCAAGAATGCGTAAAACGGTGGCTCGCTTGTTTCGAAAAAGACGGTGCCCACGTTGAGGTGTACCAGTGACTTTCCAGTAGACTTATGAAGCCAAGTTTGATGCCACCAAAATTCTCATGAATCGTAGACTCAGCAACCAAATTATCATTTGGTTCCTCTTGTAATTGCTATTTTAATAAAATTTTAAAAATAATGAGGGACTTTTGAAACACCCTGTATATTACCAAGTTATATTTTATATACGTTAACGGGTGTATTAGACGAATCGTTTTTAGACCAATTATACCAAATTATACCAATCGGTATTGGACCAATCGTCCTTTAGACCAATTATACCAAATGGACCAATCGGTATTAGACCAATCGTCATTAGACCAATCGTCATTAGACCAATCGTCATTAGACCAATCGTCAGGAACCGGTCGAAAGTCCAAGAGGATTTGTTATTTTATTAATTAGGTTTAGGGCAGGAGTGGCGAACCTTTTTACAGTCGCGTGCCAAAAAAAACTATGTAGACCATAAAAAAAAATTCGCGTCCCCGCCAAAATTTATATATATTGCACCAAATTGTAAACATTAAGTCTATTATTTTATACTCATTTTCTGGATAACAATTTTTATGCTTAGGCGTGCCAGGCAAATTTTATCGCGTGCCAAAATTGACACGAGTGCCATAGCTTCGCCACCACTGGACCACTGGTCTAGGGTAATATGGTTTTTGGCATGAAAATTGGTTTTTCTGGTGTATTTCCCTGTTATTTGTGCATTCTGACCTTCAAATATCCCCACAGGCTAGGAGCACGGCGTTAGGCCTAGGTTAGGTTAGATGGTTAGTTTAGATTAGGTTAGGTTAGATGGTTAGGTTACGTTAGGTTAGGTTGGGTTTTTTAGGCTTGGTCGTGCCACCACGGCTAGGAGCACGTCCTCTTTTACCCCACAATTTCCCTCTACTTCAAAACCCTGCCCACTTCGGAGGACTTCAAAATCGTAGGATGAGAGGGAGAAGTCATATCTCCACAACCGCTCATTTGGACAAGAAATGAAGGTCAGATTAGTACAAAACACAGTGAATACACCAGAAAAACCAATTTTCATGCGAAAGTCCAGATCATGTGCTAAAACGAATATTTACTATGTTATGAACTCTGCATTTGACTATCACTGAATATGTGAATACTTGTCTGTGAATAGGTTTAAGCTCTTTGTCACTGTGTATTACACCATTGTATATATATATATATATATATAAGGGTGAGTCACGACGAAATGTCATAACTTTAGGAGCCTATAGCTGAGGTCATTCCCAGTCAAAAACTTTGTATGAACATAGGTCCGCTTCTTAACGTTTATGAAGCTATGGATGTTTCAATTTCAAACATGCGCATGCGTGACCTTGAACTGAATTGACAGTTACTTACCGAACCGAACTAACTACGCAGTAGAGTGTTGTGTTTCACAGCGTGCAGTTGATATTTTGTGTGTTCAGTATGCCTTTTACGTTTTCAAATACCGAATATGTCGATATGGTGCATGTTTACGGATTTTACGATGGAAATACTACTGCTGCTGTCGCTGAATACCAGCGACGTTTTCCAAATCGAAGAATTCCGGCTCGACGAGTATTTAGCAACGTTTTACGGAGATTGCGAGAGAGCGGTTGATTTCCTAGCGTTACTGTTTTATCTGAACGTCTGGTACAACAAGATGAGGCTGAACAAGAAAAAATTATTCAGATGATACAGCGGAGTCCTCGTGTTAGTACGAGAAGGATTTCCATACGTCTTAGAGAGAGTTCCTCAAACGACAGTATGTAGAAAGTTACACGAAGAAGGCATGTATCCATACCACGTACAGAGGGTTCAGCCCAACGGCTAGAATTTTCTAATTGGTTCAGTGAGGCTCATAGTTACATATGGGCCAAATGGGCAATGGCCCAGGGCGGCAAAATTTTGAGGGCAGTAAAATTCTGGAGGAAATGTCGTAACAAGAAAGCACTTTTTAGGTAGAGAAAAAATCCCAAATTTCTGATATTTTTTTTTAGCTAAAAAAACGGAGAAAAGTTAATACCACTTAAAAAAAAATCTCATTACGTTTGAACGAAGTCGATTTCAAAGTTGATCCTTGGCCTTAATATATTTTATTAATTTTAATAATATCTTTATTTTAGAGCTAATTATTTTTATTTTATTTCAGATTTATTGTTTACACTTTATACAGTATCAAGCCAAAAATTGCCAAATTATTTTGTTTAAGGTTTTCTCTATAAAACTTAATTTATATTTTCCTATTTTGCAACTTTGAAACTGGACAACATTTAAAATTTAAAGACAAGATTGTGTTTATCTCAGTTTAGTACAGTAATGGTATTTATACAAGGTAAGAAGAAGGCAGTTTTTAAGACAATTTTGAATTTTTTATGTTAACTTAACTGCCTATATGTAGTTAGCTGTTAGAGACCTACTCGGCCTGGCTGAGCTATTTTTTTTAAATATATAATTACAATATAGTTTATTAATTTTAATAATATATTTCTATTTTAAAATATATTATTTATAGTTTTAATTAATTTCAGATGTATTCATTTTTTCAGATGAGTAATGGGAGAAAAAGACTAAGTGGCTCGGAGTATAAGAAGAGAGCTCTGGAGAAAGCTGAAAAACAATGAGATGTCATTGACAAAAACTGCGAAAATTGATACTTTCTTCAAGAAATCTGATATAAAGAGCAAAAATGTTGAAACAAATCCGAATGTTTTTTAAAAGAATTAGAATGTACCGAGATTAGGAGTTTCCAAGAAGATCAAAATGTTAATGAAGGTCCTAGTAATTTTAGATTATCTGGTAGAGAAGTTCAAGAATCCTGCCTACCCTATACTAAGTCTTGTGATGTAGGTAGCATCACAACCACCTCCAGCAATACTTCCACTGGACAAGATCCAGCATTATGGGAAGTTAATGATGCTACACGTCATTATGTGTCAGAGCATGGCATAAATCAGGATCTAGAAAACATGAACTTTTCTCAATCAAAGAGACGTTTTGGTGAACGATTCAGATATTTTTGTAAAACCTTATTTGAAACAAAGCTTGTTAACGGAGAGAAGGTGAAGAGAACATATTTAATATATTCGGAGAGCACAGATTGAATTTTCTGCGTTCCATGTCAGTTATTTGGTGGAAATACTAAAATTGGTAAGGAAGGATTTGATGACTGGAAGCATGGCAGTGAAGCATTAACAAGCCATGAAAATTCCTCTAAACATAAGTCATGTGTGCTAGCTATGAAAATGAGAAGTTCAACTCTCGGAAGAATTGACAGACAACTTTTCTCTCAAATTGATGAGGAGAAGAAGTATCGGAGGAATGTTTTACAACGAGTTGTTGCAGTGATCTGGTCACTGGTGTCTCATGGTTTACCTTTTAGGGGCTACATTGAGAAATTTGGTTCTGTTCACAGTGGAAACTTTATAATGGCTTTGGAACTTACAGCTGAATTTGACCCTTTTCTGGCGGAACATATTGCAAAATACAAAAATCCAGGAAAAGATCATACCTCATACTTGTCTTCGTTTACATGTGAGCAATTCATCAAAATAATGGCTGACAGAGTTACCAAACAAATAACTGAGGAAGTGAAATGTGCGAAGTACTATTCCATTATTGTGGACTCCACCCCAGACATATCACATGTCGATGAACTTGCAGTTATTGTGAGATACGTAAAAGAAGATGGGCATCCCGAAGAGCGATTTTTGGCATTCCTTCCCAGCGTAGGCCACAAATCAGAGCAGCTTTTCAACTCAGTTTCCAGCATATTAAAAATGCATAATCTCGACATTGCAAACTGCAGAGGACAGTCGTATGATAACGCTCCCAACATGTCAGGGACTTACTATGGCTTGCAAGCCAGAATAAGGGAAGCGTCCCCAGTAGCAGTTTACGTACCCTGCTCTGCACACTCATTAAATTTGATTTGGACAGTGTGCAGCAAGTTGCTGTAAAGAAGCCATTGATTTTTTCGTACTTCTCCAAAATCTTTACGTGTTCTTCACTGCCTTCACTCATCGCTGGGAAATACTACAAAATCATTTTATCAAATCTGAAAATGTAACGATAAAGAGCTTATCAGACACTCGATGGTCAGCCAGTGAAGAAGCGTGGAGGAGTCTCAATAAAGACTGGGAAGAGGTTATAATGGCACTTACGTCCATTGAAGAAGATGAATCGGAAAAGCCTTGTACACGCAGTGAAGCATCAGGCTACCTCAATCAACTGCAACGCCTTGAAACTACAATTCTTTCTTCAATGTGGGGTGACATTCTGGAAAGGTTCAATGCTACTTGTAAACAGCTTCAAGCAGTTAACATTGATCTTGGTGTAGTAGCAGAATTGTATGCATCATTGACATTCTAAGTAAAAGATGCAAGAGACAACTTCGACTTTTATGAAGAAGCAGCAATTAAGAAATCATCTATCCGCGAATATGAAGTTACAATGAAAAGAAAAATGAAAAGAAAACTTCGAGTCGACGAAACTCGCGAAGGCGAGGTAGAATTAGATGGACGGAGGAACTTCTTCATTAATACTTTTCTTGTGGTACTTGACAGATTATTGTCGGAATTAAACCGTCGCAAAGATGTGTATGAAAACCTCTATGTACGGTTTGCATTTTTTTACAAAAGTCTCCACCTTGAATCTGACACATATAACTGCCAATGCTATTAAGCTTTGGGAATTTTACAAGGATGACTTGGCGGAAGCATTTGTTAATGAGTGTCTTCATTTCCGTGGGTTTCTTCTGAATTTGGAGAAAACTCCTACGAGCATTCTTGAGATGAGTGAGATGATCCAAGCAAAAGGATTAAAAGAAATTTACCCATATGTTGATATTGCGCTCAGGATCTTCCTATGTACGCCGGCTTCCAACTGTTCTGCCGAAAGATCTTTTCCTGTACTGCGACGACTAAAGGACTACCTACGGTCAGTGACGTCAAAAAATCGCCTCAACTCTTTAGCTATCCTTAATATTGAATCGGAACTCACGAGAGCTCTTAGCTATACAGATCTTATTGACTCCTTCGCTGCTCAGCAATCTCAGCAGAAACTGCTTTCAATATTCTACAACGGTCGAGTTCGTAACAAAACATAAAGATCGTAAAGATAACCTACAATGCATTTCTGTTGACACATTTAAGGGATTGTTTTATATATATATAGAGGGTGTTTCAGGAGGAAAGGTCAATACTTTGGGAGGTGATAGTATCGGTCATTGTGAGAAAAAAAGTTCATATGAACAATGAACATGTGTCTAATTCTGAGTGGTTACGGAGATAGAGCTGTTTGAATCTACAAATACAAAAGCATTGTTAATGGTAATCAAGAAAGAGAAACCAATTACTGTTTCTAACATTTCATGTTTAAAAATTGCCATTTTGAATGGTATCAGATACAGAAATGACAAATTTGTTACAGTTTACAATACGTTTTCGAAAATCCCACCGTCAACCTCAATGCACTTTGCAACTCGTGTGCGAAGATCGCGTGTTGTTCGTCTGAGTTGATCTTGACGTTCCTTTATGTGAGCAGCAGCATCCAAAATGCGCGCGAGCAATTCGTCTCGTGTATCCACCTTTTTTTGTAAACTTGACTTTTCATCCACCCCCACAAACAATAATCTAACGGAGAGAGGTCTGGAGACCTTGGTGGCCATTGAATGGGACCACCGCGGTCGATCCATCGAACAGGGAAAGTTTGATTTAGGTATTGCATCACCAGACGGGTAGAATGTGGAGGAGCTCCGTCATGCTGAAAGTACATACCAGCGCGTGTAGCCAAAGGAACATCATCCAATAGTCCTGGCAATTAATTTTGCAGAAATTCTAGGTAACTTTGTCCTGTAAGACGATTCACTAAAGTAACAGGGCCAATCAGCTGATCATCGATGATACCGCACCACACATTGGCAGAGAAGCGATGTTGAAAATTTGTTTCCACAGTGGCATTTGGATTTTCGTCTGACCACCGATGAGAGTTACGAGTGTTGTTGATACCGTCACGGGTGAAAGTAGCTTCATCGGTGAATAGTATTAATCGAAGCAATCGGCGATTAGCATTTACCCAATGACAAAATTCCAGTCGCATGGCAGCGTCTCCTGGTTGAAGGAGTTGTATACGCTGTACATGATATGGATGCAAGCCTTCCTCACGTAATGTTCGCCATACTCTTGTGTGTGGTACACCGAGACGTGTAGAAATTCTTCGTGAGCTAGTAGTAGGACTACGCTCTACCAACTGAAAAATGTTTTCCACTTCATCCACATCTTGTTGACCTTCACGTTCAGATGAAACATGAGCGCTGGGAAGTGTACCAATCTCATAATTTGTTGAAAACCCTGGTAAACACTCTTTGATCCGGAATTCTGCGGTTCGGAAACCGTCGACGGTATTCTGCAACAGCAGCTGTTGCATTTCCATCCCAAAAACTGTAGGCATACACCATATCTGCATATTCGGCATGTGTGAAGGTGTGTGGCATTCTTAACACTGCTTCAAACACCAAACAATGTCTCTCACAACAGTCAGCTGTCGATTGGCTTATGTTACATGCTTACATTACAGCTTACATGGTTCAAGGTTATAGGGGAGGGAAGGGGGAGGAAGAGCTGCGCGCGCATCAGATTCAAACAGCTCTATCTCCGTAACTATTCAGAATTAGACACATTTTTATATGAACTTTTTTCCTCACAATGACCGATACTATCACCTCCCGAAGTATTGACCTTTCCTCCTGAAACACCCTGTATATATATATATATATATATATATGTGTGTGTGTGTGTGTGTGTGTGTGTGTGTGTATATATATATATATGTGTGTGTGTGTGTGTGTATATATATATATATATATATATATATATATATATATATATATATATATATATATACACAGTATGTATATATATATTTATATTTTATATTACATATATTATTGTATTATATTATATATATATACAGTATATGTATATGTATGTATATATATATATATATATATGAATAAAACCACGAAGGAAAGGAAACACAAAATGGTGCTCAAGCGCTTTCGTCTAATGACATCTTCAGGAACACTGAAGTACATAAAAGGGTGACAGCCTATATATAGGTTACAGAAAGAAAAAAAAAAAAGAAAAAAATAATATATATATATACATAATATATATATATATATATATATATATATATATATATATATATATATATATATATATGCAATAAACGGAGAAGTAAAAAATAAAAATTAAAAATTAAAGGATTATCAGAGAGGCATACATATTTGTAAGGAAAAAATATCGATTTTTAGCACAAGATCAAATGAATTATAAAAATACAAATTTATACTGGAAATCTGCCCGGGTTTTAACACTGCCTTTTTTGGTTAAGTTTCGATGTATATAAAAATAAAATGAAAATTAAAAGTTAATAAAGTAGCATACAAGTTTACCAAAGATTTAGTGTTCTACCCTTCTTATCTAAATCTGTTTTGAAGGAATTCAAAACAACAGGATCGAGTTGAAAAAGACCTTTGCTTATGTTGAAGTTATTTGAAAGTTGGATAATGGCAGACTCAAGAATATTTCTATTAACAATGTTGCTAGAGTGGAATAAAACTGAAGCATTATTCCAATCAATACAGTGGGATAACTCTGACAAATGGACAAAAAGGGCACTGGACAACTGTCCTGTTCTAACGGAATATTGATGCTGTTTTATATTTTGGATCGAAAAATTAAAAGTCTCATTCGAAATAGTCAGTGGAGTAAAAAAGCAAGCTCAAAGTGTGTTTTGAACCTTTCTTCGAAAAACATTAGTGACGATGCAAAAAGTGCCCTTGGATATGGTATGTCCTTTTTTATTGTTAAAAAACCTTCGGCTTTACAAATTTGTTACAGTCTCGCGTGTTTTGAAAAACAGTGTAATCTCCCTCAGTATTTGTTTAACATAGTTAAAGGCCTCGTTTATAGTGCGGCGAATAGTGATTACGAAGATAACTTTCCTAAACGTTTTCGCAATAGCCTCTCACAATTAAAAAAAGATGGGGAGCTCCATATTACTAAAGCAGACAAGGCTAACACCATAGTTATTATGGACAAAGTGGACTACATCGGAAAGATGAACGAGCTTCTCCAGGACCCCGCCACATACAGCAAACTTAGGAAGAACCCGCAGGATGACGTCATCAAATCATTTAATAGTGGCTTGAAACGCATTCTCAAAGATCATAAGGACTTTATTCCGCTTTTCATGTCCACTTCACCTTCTCTGCCCTACCTTTACGCAGTGGTGGGCACGCGCAACAATTTTTGTAGCGCCGCAACCGCAACCGCAACTCTGCTGAAATAGTTGCGCCGCACGCGCAAGCGCAACCCTTTTCAAAAAGTTGCGCCGCAAGCGCAAGCGCAACCAAAAATGTTGCGCCGCAAGTTGCGCCGCAACTTTTTGCGGCGCAACTGCCCACCTTTGCATTTAACGTATATCTGCAGTGGTGGGCACGCGCAACAATTTTTGTAGCGCCGCAACCGCAACCGCAACTCTGCTGAAATAGTTGCGCCGCACGCGCAAGCGCAACCCTTTTCAAAAAGTTGCGCCGCAAGCGCAAGCGCAACCAAAAATGTTGCGCCGCAAGTTGCGCCGCAACTTTTTGCGGCGCAACTGCCCACCTTTGCCTTTACGGTCTTATTAAAACCCACAAACCTGGCAACCCTATGCGCCCTATTATTAGCTCGGTGGGCTCTATTACTTATAAACTCTCCAAATGGCTTGTCAAAGTCTTGTCCCCCATTTTCGGAACTATCTCTGATTCACATGTAAAAAATTCCATGGATCTTACTGAAAAATTGAATAATGCACGTACTGAAACTAACGATAGATTGATCAGTTTTGACGTTTGTTCATTGTTTACAAAAGTGCCGATTGACGATATGCTTGACTTTCTCTCTCAAGAATTACATAAGTATGACCTGCCACTACCTTCACACATTGTTTTGGATCTTATTAAGCTTTGCATCAAAGACTGTAAATTCACTTTCAATAACGAGTATTATCAACAAGTTTTTGGGATGGCCATGGGCAACCCCTTATCGCCCCTCCTCTCCAATATTTATATGGAGTTTTTCGAAATTACTTACATTCCGAGAATCCTGGGGGTTGGCATCCCTTGGTTGCGGTACGTCGACGATATTTTGTGTATCTGGCCCATGAATCGTGACCTGGATAACTTCCTCCTTCAGTTAAATGATCAAGTCCCCTCCATTAAGTTTACTTTAGAAGTGGAACAAGACAATTCAATCCCATTTTTGGATGTGCGTGTAGATAGGGAAAGCCCAGGTTTTAAGTTTAGTATCTATCGGAAAACAACAAACAATTTGTCCTACGTACACTTTTACTCGGGACATGACACCCCCACTAAGAAGGCCATTTTTTCATCAATGTTTCTCCGCGCCCTTAGGATCGCCAGTCCGGAATACATCGATGCCGAATTGGAAAAAATCAACGGTATTGGAAGTGATCTGTGTTATCCATCTGCGTTTATGGAATCTTGTCTCAACAAGGCAAAACGAACTTTCTATCGTGTCAATAATAACTCGTACTTTGTCAAAAAATATTTTAGTACTTCCATTTTTCCCGGGCTTTTTAGGCATTGCTAATGTACTTAAACTTTTGGATATTAATGTAGTATTTTCATATAACAATATTGTGAAAAATATCAGTAAAAAATAGCCCTACCAATAATTCAGGCATTATCTATAAAATTGGGTGTAAACAATGTAATTCCTTTTACATAGGTCAGACGGAAAAGGATTTGCACACACGTATAAAACAGCATCAATATTCCGTTAGAACAGGACAGTTGTCCAGTGCCCTTTTTGTCCATTTGTCAGAGTTATCCCACTGTATTGATTGGAATAATGCTTCAGTTTTATTCCACTCTAGCAACATTGTTAATAGAAATATTCTTGAGTCTGCCATTATCCAACTTTCAAATAACTTCAACATAAGCAAAGGTCTTTTTCAACTCGATCCTGTTGTTTTGAATTCCTTCAAAACAGATTTAGATAAGAAGGGTAGAACACTAAATCTTTGGTAAACTTGTATGCTACTTTATTAACTTTTAATTTTCATTTTATTTTTATATACATCGAAACTTAACCAAAAAAGGCAGTGTTAAAACCCGGGCAGATTTCAAGTATAAATTTGTATTTTTATAATTCATTTGATCTTGTGCTAAAAATCGATATTTTTTCCTTACAAATATGTATGCCTCTCTGATAATCCTTTAATTTTTAATTTTTTTTTACTTCTCCGTTTATTGCATATATATATATATATATATATATATATATATATATATATATATATATATTATTTATTTTTCTTTTTTTCTTCTTTTTCTTTCTGTAACCTATATATAGGCTGTCACCCTTTTATGTACTTCAGTGTTCCTGAAGATGTCATTAGACGAAAGCGCTTGAGCACCATTTTGTGTTTCCTTTCCTTCGTGGTTTTATTCATCATAAATATTTTTCACGTGTTACTTTCGTGAAATATTTTCATATATATATATATATATATATATATATATATATAGGGTGGGGCAAAAGTCTGGCCCCGTAGGAAGTTTATAATGGAAAAGAAAATTTCGGCCTACCTTAATGTTTTAATTCAGAAATTACAATAGGTGTTCAAATTGACGTCCACCTTCTTCTAAACACTTTGTAACCCGGTTGACGCAAGACGTTTGCACATTCCTGAGGATGGTAATATTCGTTCTTATGGCTTCAAATTCTGCTGTTATGGTATCCTTTAGCGCCTGTATTGTTCTTGCCCTGTTAACGTACACAACTGATTTAAGGTGTCCCCATAAGAAGTAATCCAAAGGAGTCAGGTCCGGAGATCTGGGCGGCCATTCAATTGGCCCACATCGACCAATCCATTTCCCTTGAAATGTTTCTTGCAAAAATTCGCGAACGGCCCTTGCGAAATGCGGCGGAGCCCCATCGTGCTGAAACCACATAGCTCTCCGATGCCGTAATGGTAGTTCATACAATCGAGACGTAAGGAAATTTGCTAACAAATGAAGGTATGATTCACCAGTTACAGTGTCGGGGAAAAAGTATGGGCCAATTATCGTATCTCCCCACATAGCAGCCCATACCATAACTCTTGGGTTGTACTGCGAGCGTCCGTCCTCAATCCAATGTGGATTTTCTTTAGCCCAATATTGTGCATTATGTCTGTTGACTGAACCGTTTAGGTAAAAAATTGCTTCGTCACTGAACATGATACGCTTTTCCAACTGCCTATGTTGCATAAACCACTGACAATACTCCCTACGACGATCTAGGTCATCACCGTGTAGTTCCTGGACTAATTGGACTTTATATGGATGAAAATGATTGGTAGAGAGAATGCGACGAACCGAACCGAAATTTTAGTCTATGTGAACATAAACCTCCTATGGGGCCAGACTTTTGCCCCACCCTTATATGCTAATTGAAATACGATATATATAAATGAAACAAAATGTGTTGTTATTTATTGACAATAGCCATTTAGCAGCATTATATTAAGATTTTAAATTATAGACATATTGAAGAAGGTATAGAAAAGGTTAAAATTTTAAAAAATGAAACAATGTTGCAACCAGACGTTTTTCTAAAGTGATCTTCCTTCATTGTTCCTGTAAATTCTTACTTCCATTGCCCTTTCGTGTTAAAATTAGGCATTTTTTCACTAGATTCTAAAAGATTTAGAATAAATTTTTGACGATTTTCATAGCCATATCGTTCTTCTGATGCTTTTATCACGAGACTGACAGCGCTCTCCAGTTTCTGACCATGACACGGGTATGGTGGAATCATCAGTGACTCGGCATGAGCTTTGATAATGTTACTGTCGCTGAATTCATTTAGCAAAGGTGGTGCATATACTGTATGGTTTATCTCTCCCAATCAACCAATTCGGTGTAATCTTCTGCCTTCAAGTTGAGTGTTTTAGAAAGTTCAAAGTTTCTCAGTTTGGGGGAAGACTTTCTGGCCTCAATTATTCGCTGGATCGCAATTTCTCTCACTTGTTGTCTTTGATCCGTTATCATTGCTAAAAAAATATTTTCCGGTGTGGCAAAATAGGAGTTACGTTTTAAGACTGGTCCCATAATGTTTTGGAACTTTTCTTTAACATTTCTTACCAGTTGTGTAAGGTACCAAAAATTTATGGCTCCATCGATTGCTTTTGGATGTGATTTAATTTGGAACCACCCGGGAGCATAGCACTGCATTATAATCTTCACAATGTCCTTGAAACCCTGTTCTGGTTTCAATGTTGATACATACAATCTTAGAACACGATTAGCCCGAGTGAGCCATGCGCATGATGACTATTTCGAGGAGATTTCGAACTCAGGTTTTCGGAAATGCTGCCTGATTGAACTGATAAGCAGATGTCGTACAAGTACTTCTGATTCGTGCTGAGCAATTTTACAACATCAGCAGGAATTTATTTTATTCTTCCAGTTACTGGAGTGAAATTAGCTAACTATTTTTAATTTTGTCAAATCCTTCTTTATCGCTTTGCCAATATCACATTTGAAACTGTCTGGTCCACTAGTCTGCCCATCAATTGCTTCAAATGCATGCCTGAAAAGCAATTCATTCATGTGGAGCTAGCATACTAACCATTGCAAAGAATCTCAATCAATTTAATCACACCACCAATTTTTCCTGTATTTAGTGCTGTTCCATCACATAGTAAGGCTTTCAAAGTGTCATTACTGTCTGTATCCAAAATCAAAGTCAAAATTTATTCTGCTATGGATCGAGATGTCCCTTTATCTGGCATGAGATGGTCTACATATAAACCTCCAGGCTCTTTGACAATGGTGTAGTGCTCTTTTGTTTTACCTCCCCGCGTTAATGTATCATCCATTCTACCATCAAATCCTATGCATTCTAGATGTAAGTTCTCCGATTTTGCCTTAACAATATTTCTTTTACTAACTCACACTCTTTCTCTTTCCACTTTTTTCCTATCAAGCATGTTTGATTCATTCAAAATTCCCATGTCTTTTAAAGCTGCATTTACAATGGTGGCCGTTGCTCTGCAGCTGACGCGATAGCGATCTGCAGTAATAGCCAGCTCATCATAACGGTATCTATTTTGTTCATGATCTGCTAACTCCAGTTCAGGTATAAAATTATCACTTTCTTCAGTACTTGTATCCACTTCCATATCATCTAAGATGTCTAAACTTCCAGAAATGTCATTGAAAGAAGCCTCCATTTTCTCTTGAGCTCTTTGTTGAGCTCGTTGTTGCGCTTCTCGTCTAACTTCACTTCTTCTTAATGCAGATGTTGTAGCTCAATCAATTGGTCCCCGTTGATTTCTGCGTTCTTTTTGTCCTATGAAAGATTCCCATTCTTGGACTGGAATTCTTTCGATACACCTGCACTGTGGCCTTTCTCTTTTTTTTGTCATAGCAATCGCAACTGTATACGTCAAACATATCATCAAACGTTGACAACTTTGTGAAGAATTCCTCCTTTCTTCTGTTTTGGGGTATTTTATTTAATTTTGATGCTGACATCATCAGTCGGCATACTTTCATGAAGATACCTTCTGTACCAATGGTAGGAAATGAAAATCGGTTCCAGATGACTTCAATATCAGTAGTGACAATCCTGTAACACTCATTGGCACTACATGAACCTTTACCTTCAGCATCTTTTATTTGCCGAACAAAAAAACAGTGCCTCACCACATCAGCTTTTGAAGGTATCATGGCAGGTGGAAATCTAGTTGGCTGGCCAAAAGCAGAATTAGCCGTCTTGCTACGTGTGACCATTTTTTAAGAGACAAATACTTAAATCATAAATCTATATCATCTGAAAAGAAAAAACACGATTAGAAAGCTGATGGCACAATATATAGCATATAAGTAAGTCAAAGGAAAATGATAACAGGGCTCCTCAAATGGGTAAAGGGGGTACTTTGTGCGACCCCTAGGGAGGGTAGCATAGTGCTAATTTTTTTATGTAATGATAAGGATATTAAGTGGAAATCCATGCAATGCGTGGCTTTTGGATAAATTATTTTTTTGTTTTTCGACCCACCCTATTGCACATATCTGCTGGTTTTATATAATTTTTTTAAGTTATTGTTTTTATTTGTTTGTAAGTACCATTTATGCTAAATATGATTATTACATTTTTTTTACTGCTTTTTGCGTTTAAGTTTTCCATTGGAAATATTGCTTGTTACAAGAAAGTTACAGATGCAAAAGTAATATGAAAGTTACTGACAAAAAAATTACGCGAACGTTTCGGGTAAAGTTACGTTAAATAAAGCTGCACAAAAATATTATGGATATGTTATGCGGAAGTTACGCGTAACCAATTTGCTATTTTTCTTTTGTAATGCTCAACATTTTCTCATTCCGAGTTGATTTAGTACATTATAAAGTTTTCTTAATTGTTCTTCGGAAGTAATCAACACTTTTATAAAAGGGTTTGGAATTAGAGTAAGTTTTCTGGTCGGACAAATTAGGAATCGGCAGAATTATTTTTTTTAAGGGGGATCACGGTGAATAAACTCTTTTCTTGGCTGCATAATGAGCAATTCTAATAAACTCTTCTGTGTAACCCAACTTTTTAAAGGTATAAGAAAATATCATGAATTTCTTTTCAGAAAAATCAATTGCCGCAAATTCTGTATACTCGGAGGAAGATGCCGGAAGTTACACCGTTTTGAAAGTGATCCAGGTAACATGGGAAAGCATGAAAATGTAGGTTCGAATGAGCGAGTTGATTGTTTTTTTTCCTTCTAATGACCATAGTGTCAAAAGTAAAAATTCAGTTTTCTTTCACTTCACCTACCTTACATTTTATGGATGGCATGAGTGAATTTAATTTTAATAACGTAGCCAAATTATTTCGTAGTAGTAGGGATGGTTAACTCTCGAAAAATAGATAAACAAATTAGATAAAAAGGAAGCAAGATATGAACCCATAGGCATTCCAAATTTTTTTTTATATTGTAGAAAGAGCCTTCACATGAAAAATATTTGTAATATGCAGTTTCATTAATTGCATTACCTTGTCGCTGTGAACCGCTTCCCGGAGATCAGCAAAGTTAAGCGACATTGGGTCTGGGCAGTAGTTGGACGGGAGACCGTCCTCCACTCTCAGATTATGTTGCAATCCGTGTTTCGGATCCCACGTAAAGCTGTAGGTCCCCTCCGTCATATGACCTTAGATATTGCGAAGGGGGTTAAACACCCCCATCGTTACATTTTTTACCGCTGGGAATAGGACAATATCCCGGGAATGTTCTTCAAAACAGTCTTCAAACAATTTAATTGTTTCGTTTTCTGGAACTTTAACGAAGAGAGTTACATAAAAACTCTTTGTGTCGGCGTGCGTGCGTAGGCAACTGGGCATAAGCGTGGGCGAGTATGATAATCTATATATGTAGTGGGGTAATTTTTTGTGAGGTAACACTTTTGATACCTCGGAACATTAAAATTTTATATAAAAAATCTAGAACCTCTTTATTGTCGGACGAAAGGTATGTTGGTTCTGATTAGGTTAAGTTAGTTAAGCTTTGGTTAGACTGAGTAAAGCCAGATAAGCGAGTACCTCATTATTTAATGACTTAACAGAAACCACCCTTCGACCATTCAATTGCACGCCCTTTTCGGTTCGATGGCACTAAAGTTAGGTTCGGTTAGGTTAAATTACGTTCGGTTAATTACCTTTTTATATATGGGAGATGCGGAGATGTGAACATGTGTGTGTGTGTGTGTGTGTGTGTGTGTGTGTGTGTGTGTTTTAAATCAACATTCCAGAGTTTATTAACAAAATCTTTGGCATTTATTAAATGACTGCCTGAGAATTTCCCCAAACATGGGGAGAGAAAGGAACCTAGCCATTTTGATGAGGAATATTTATCAACGAAAACACATAATTGAGATATGACACGGAGTCTAAACTGATCATAGAGTAGCTATTGGACAAGATAAATGAATCTTTAAATGAAATAATACACCGCAGTAAAGTTATAAAAAATGAACTCATTCTAAAAACAAAAATAACACTGGTCAACAAAGATTTTTCATCAGAGTAAAATTTGTGGTGGTTGGATAGCATTTTTCACGCTGATTCCAAAACTGCATTCAGATTTTTTCTAGCACGTATAGTTTTCAAGATGAAGGCATATATATAACTACATAGATTTAACCATTTTAAATAGGCAAAATACTAATATTTCAACATTTGATTGTGTTTATTTTATTGTGTTTTTTTAGTTTATTCATCTTATTTATTTCAATTATCTTAATTATACATCTTATGTATTTCAGGTGTGAGCTTTTACGTCTAGCAGCATTGTGATTCAGGCAACAACGCCGTGCTTTGTGTGTCAAAAGATCAGTCCAGTCCAAGAACTTGTTGTGTCAAGTTGGTGTACATTTTTTTTGAATTTATAGTTTGCTCAGGTCAGTCAACATGCCTCGACAATGTAAGAATGACCCCGACAAGTTCTGTTTCGTATGCGGCCAGTTGACAACTAAAACACAGCGACGAAGTATTACAACCGACATTAAGAAAATAACAAGCTATACTTTGGTTGCCATCTAGGTGACCAAGATAAACCATGGGCGCCACATCAAATCTGTTCTGGCTGTTCAAATGGATTACGTGATTGTCTTAACAAAAAGAAAGCTTCAATGCCATTTGCCATACCCATGATATGGAGGGAGCCGAGAGATCATCATGAAGACTGTTATTTTTGTAGTGTGAACTTAATGGGGTTTTTTGCCAAGAACAAACACCAGATTGTATATCCAAACTTGGATTCAGCACGTAGACCAGTAAAACATGATGAAACATTGCCCATTCCAATTCCCCCAAGTGATAGGCTAGATTCCATCATAGATGACATAGAAAGTGATGAAGGTGCAACTGGCGTTTCCGGACCATCTACAGAACCAGAGTACACTTTTGAAGGTAGACATTTAGAGCCTAAAAAGTTAACCCAAGGACAGTTGAATGATCTTGTTAGAGACTTATCGCTGTCTAAAGAGAAATCAGAGCTTCTCGCCTCAAGACTAAAGGAGAACAATTTACTTGAGAACAATGTTCGTATTAGTTACTATCGAAAGCGGAATTTTGAATTAACAGCATTCTTTTCAGTAGACGGTCCTCTCTGTTATTGCCATGACATCAATGGACTATTTACAGCCATATCTGAGACGTATGTGGCATCTGAGTGGCGCCTCTTTATTGATTCGTCGCAGAGAAGCCTGAAAGCAGTTCTTTTGCATAATGGTAATATAATGCCATCCATCCCCATTGCCCATTCCGTCCATCTAAAAGAGACATATGACAATATGGATATACTGCTTAAGGCAATCAAATACGACAGTCATCAATGGAATGTTTGTGGAGATCTAAAAGTTATAGGAATGCTTATGGGTATGCAGTCAGGATTCACAAAATTTTGTTGTTTCCTTTGCCTGTGGGACAGTCGCGCCACTATAGAACATTACACCAAAAGTGACTGGCCACTTAGGTATACATATGTCCCAGGGATAAGCAATGTCCAGTCTGTCCCTTTAGTGGATCCCAAAAGATCTATCTGCCACCTCTTCACATTAAACTTGGTTTAATGAAGAATTTTGTTAAAGCAATGGGTAAAGTCAATTCTGAAGGGTTCCAATACCTTTCAAGGAAATTTCCGAAGGTTACTGCAGCAAAATTGAAGGAAGGAATTTTTGTTGGGCCACAAATAAGGGAGGTTTTGAATGACACTGAATTTGAAAAAGTCCTAAGTCCGCTGGAATTGAAGGCTTGGCTGGCGTTCAATGGATATGTGAAAACTTTCTTGGAAGCAACAAGTCACCTGCGTATAAGGATGGAGTCAAGAACCTCCTTGATGCCTTCAAAGAAATGGAGTGTCGAATGTCGTTAAAAATTCACTTCCTGCATTCCCACTTAGATTTCTTTCCTGAAAACTTTGGTGCAGTGAGTGACGAGCAAGGAGAGCGCTTCCATCAAGATATTCAGATGATGGAGAAGCGCTACCAAGGATATTGGAATGAAAGCATGATGGCGGACCATTGTTGGATGCTGTATCGTGACAATCCAGGCCAAATTTACAAAAGGAAATCACACTCACAGCGCTTTTAATAAAATAATGTATATATTCTTTATTTATAAGTACATTGAATAAGGTATATGATGTATTTGTTGTTTAGCATTCCTAAGTGTGATCTATACATCCATAAATTTTCTTATACCAATATCAAAAACTTAAAAATATCAAAACCAGTGTATCTATATAACTATACGCGTTAGAAAGAAAATAAAACCAGATTCGGAATCAGCGCGAAAAATGCATTAAGAAAAGTGTGATCATGTTTGTGATGAGAAAAAAAAGTTTCATTTTGTTGGCCAGTGTAATTTATCCCTTGAACTGTTTACTACCGACTTCTTATCCCGTTTCTGTGACCTCATCCACAGCACTCTGAAATTTTTTTTCAGTGAAAAAGAATTTGGGAGCAAGTGTAGTTTATGTCTCCCTGTGGTACCTAGTGTAGTTTACGTTCCCCTACATTATCCTTGTGTAGTTTACGTTCCTCTACATTATCCTAGTGTAATTTGCGTTTCCCAACTTGGTCCGCGTGTACCTAATCAAATAAAACGTTAAAACTAACGAAAATATTACGACTTAAACTAACCAATCGTCAATTTATTTATATATATATTATATATATATATATATATTGACGATTGGTTAGGTTAAGTCGTAATATTTTTGTTAGTTTTAACGTTTTATTTGATGGATTCATTTAAAAAATGTCTCCTAAAGATCCTAGTGTAGTTTACGTTCCCCAACTTTGACCGAGTGTAGTTTGTGTCCCCTTTTGCGTCAGGGGGACGTAAACTACACTTGCTCCCAGTATTTTACAAACGATGAGTCTATGCAGAGAAAAATGACACAAAAGTTAAGTTGGCAAGTTGCCGGAGAGTTGTTTTCCGCACCGAACGTGAAAGTATGATTGATTGATTGATTGATTAAGTGTTTGTCAACCTTTGCGGTCATTAACATATTTACATTGAAAAGGACAGCTGCAACACACTTACAAGCAGATCTAAGAGAAGTTATGGGATCACCTGAAGATCAGGGCCCCCAGCCTTCTTCAGTTAGCTTTACAAGGCTAACTAACTAAAATATCACGACCTAACCTAACCAATCGTTAGGTCAACTGTACGCCCTTGACGATTGGTTAGGTTAGGTCGTTATATTTTCGTTAGTTAGCCTTATAAAGCTAAGTAAAGAAGGCGGGGGCCCTGATCTTCAGGTGATCAAAATTATGTGGTACCATGTGTTAGAAAATCTAGAAGAGGAAGAGCCATTGTTGTCCCAAGGCGATATGATGACTAACCTGATTGATGCAGCATTGCTTGTATATATTAAGTTAAGGTGTATATTCGAGGGTAATTCAATAAGTATCCGCACTTTTTATTTTCACAATTTTATTTCACATCTGATAGATTATAAACACATCACTGATATATATATATATATATATATATATATATATATATATATATATATTAGGGGCACTCAATATATTTTGCCCCACCCTTTTTTCTTAGCTAAATAATAGGCCATGTGGCTGAAATGTCTTTTGGACCGTAAATTTGAACTCTCTGTGCTTCACATAACAGGATTTTTCCAGTTTGAACCTCCCCTCTTGTATAAAACCGCTTTTAAACGCCTTTGTATAAGACCGATGGTTAACGCAGTTTCGAAAATGGCGTCTGACAGTGATGTGCATCGTAAACAGAGAGCTGTTATCGAGTTCTTAACTGCAGAGAAGGAAACAGTTGGAAATATTCACAAACGTTTACAAAACGTTTATGGAGATGCTGTTGTTGATCGAAGCACAGTTGGACGCTGGTATAAACGTGTGAGGTCATCGGAGAGAGGGAGAGCCAGCCTCGATGATGAGTCACGCAGCGGTCGCCCGACATCGGCTATGACATTTCACACCTTGCAAAGTGCTAACAGCATCATTCGATCAAATCGGCGCATACAAGGAGCTATCACTGAAGCTAGGAATTAGTGAAGGAAGTGTGACTACGATAATTCAGCAACTGGGATACTCAAAAGTGTGTTCACGGTTTGTTCATCGCGAACTGACTGAAGATCACAAAGCCCAAAGAAAAGAAATTGCTTCTGAGTCGTTAGTTCGATACGAGACAGAAGGGGATAACTTCCTTTCACGAAATGTGACTTGGGATGAGACTTCGGTACACCACTTTGAACCTAAAATGCCAATCCATGGAGTGGCATCACGCAGACTCCCAACGCAAGAAAAAATTCAAAATGGCTCCTTCTGCAGGAAAGGTTATGACCACCATCTGGGATATGAAAGGGATGATTCTGGGGACATTAAGAAATGACAAACAATCAACTCAGAGACATATATTGCTACCCTCCGGAGACTCCAGATATGTATAAAGCGAGTTCGACCGGAGAGAAAACTGGAAGACGTCCTTCTTTTGCACGATAACGCAACACCACACAACAGTTTGCAAACAAGAGAGGCCATCACAAAAATGCGCTTGACTGTGTTACCCCACCCTCCATACAGCTCGAATCTGGCACCTTCAGACTTCCATTTGTTCAGGTCAATGAAGGATGCTATTCGTGGAAGAAAGTTTCAGAGTGACGATGAGGTTCTTGAGGAGGTTAAGAGGTGGCTCCAGCGGAAACCAACGGACTTCTACCAGCAAGGAATAAAGGCCCTTTTTTCGAGGTGGAGGAAAGCCATAGAAAAGGATGGAGACTATGTGAAAAAATGAAAACTTTTAGAAAAGGTATGTAACTACTTGTGTACAAAATTTCTGGAACTTACAAGGAAACTTGGAAAGAAAATAAAAAGGTGGGGCAAAATATATTGAGTGACCCTCGTATATACAGGGTTCCGTAATATCGCGATACAAGTACGCGATACAGGTATCGCGATACATTTTCTGTATCTTGTATCGTATCGCGATACATTTTTTGTTATTTGTATCGTATCAAAAGATACGATACAAATAAGTGTCAGTAACATGATACTCTATTTCCTTCAAAGAGAAAGGGAATGTCTGATGAATTGTTTGAGAAGTCACTGTTTGTAAAATTCAATAAAAATAGAAAGTAATTTCTTGTTTCATTTTATGTCTCTTCATAATATGTCTCTTCTTTTCAGAATGCCGTAACTCGAACTGTCCCAGCGTAATTTCCTCAAATCTCTCTTGCGCGAGTGAAGGTATCGCAGTTACAAACAATTTGAAGGTTCTATCCTTAAATGCTCATAGCCTACGAAATAAAATAAATGAATTTTTTCTTTAATTGCTTGTAAAGACTATGATTTAATCGCAATAAATGAATCGTGGCTTAGCACTGAAACACGTGACTTTGTGACTTTGTAGAGGAGTATCAAATTAGAGGTTATAGAATTTTTGTTAAAAACAGAATAGGTAGGCGAGGAGGAGGTGCTATGTTATATATCAAAGATAATATTGCGAACGTTATAGAATTAAAGCACACAATTCCAGAACTGATAGATTCGACTATAGCAGAACTTAAACTGAACAATTTCAAACTTGTTGTTGCCGTTATGTATAGGACCCCTAATCAAACAGCTGATACGAACGAAGCGTTATATCGTGAACTTTAGAGAATAATAGGGAGTGAGCAGGCCTTAGTTATGGGTGAATTTAATTGCGCCAACGTGAATTACGATACAAGGCAGGGAAACGCGGAAGGTAATCATTTAGTTAATTTTCTCGAGGACAGCTTTCTTATTCAAAAGGTTGAGGAACCTACGAGGTTGGACAGTATTTTAGATTTTAATAATTACGGATGATAGGCCAATCACGGACCAAGTAATACAACGGTTAAGCAATAGCGATCACAATATGGTAGAGTTTGTTCTCTCAATAAGTCTCGCGAAACCATCTAAACCAGGTTAACTCGCCTAAAATTCCTAACTTCCAACGTGCAAATTTTTGTAATTTTCGAAATGAATTTGGAAAACGTAATGCGGATCTCCAACGCAAAAATAAAGTGGGAATCGTTTGAAACAGTATTTAAGACTATAAATGAGGAATGCCTTTGTGGTTTTCTTCTACTGTAGAGTAGGAGATATTATAAAGAGTAGAGATTGGGCTTATAGGCTACATAAGTGCGATAAAGACAATTTGTGGTTATGAAACAACAACATATCTCTAAGGCGTGAAGCGAAAAGTGTAATAAAAAAGTCCAAACGCGATTTTGAAATCTCCATAGCTCGTGACGGCAAAGAAAACCCCAAGTTATTCTTTCAATACGTCAACAATAGGAATCCAGTGAAGAGTGTCTTGGGGCCGTTGAAAAATCTGACGGAAACCTAGTTTCTGAAAACAAGCAAATGGCTACCTTGCTAAACAAATTTTTTACGTCAGTTTTTACAATAGAAGATGTAACGAATATCCCTACGGTCATATACATAATACCTTTTGATAATAGTAATACTTTAGATAATATTGTGGTTAGTGAAATGGAGGTAATGCACTATATTGGTAAAATGAAAATGAGAAAATCACCGGAGCTGGATTCCATATATCCCATACAACGAAAAGAATTAAAAGAAAGCATTGTTTGTGCCGCTAACAAAGATTTTTAATGCGTCTATTTCTGAGGGGTGCGCACCAGATAATTTCAAGTTAGCAAATGTAACACCTATTTTTAGGAAAGGCGATAAAGGTGCGGTGGGAAATTATAGGCCAATCAGTTTAACGTCTGTTGTAGGTAAGCTACTGATCAATAATTAGGGATCGTATAGTCGAACCCTTAAAATTGCATAACTTGGTTAGAAATACGCAGCACGGTTTTAGGTGAAACAAATCTTGCTTAACTAATCTTTTAGAATTTTTTCAAAGCGTGGTTGAAGTTTACGATAGTCGTCGAGAGGTAAATATAGTGTATTTAATTTTTCAAAAAGCGTTTGTCACCGTACCGCACAAAAGACCCACTGAAAAAAACTAAGGCTCATGGAATCAGAGGTATGGTAATAAATTGGATAGAAAAGTGGTTGCGAGGTAGGAAACAGAGGGTGGTCGTTGATGGAGCGGAGTCGTGTTGGGATAATGTAGCGAACGGCGTTCCTCAGGGTTCTGTATTGGACCCCTTGCTTTTTCTTATATATATTAACGATTTAGATGTCGGCCTAGTCAGTACAGTTTCAAAGTTTGCGAATGACACGAAGTTGGGTGGGCGATTAATGACGAAGATAAAGGTAAAATCCAGGAAGATCTGAATAAAACCGTACATTGGTCAGTCACATGGCAAATGAGATTTAACGTCGATAAGTGCAAAATTTTACATATAGGTTCGCGTAACGGTAATTTTGCGTAGAATAAATAACGTAAAATAACATTGGAGTCACTCCAAGGTTAACCAATTATGGTATTGGAATGACACTTGGAATACAAAATAGGCCTACTGCGTTCTTAACGAGAGTCACTTAGAACGCTTATTTAAACACTTTGAGAGTATAGCCTACCGTTCGGCGGAAACGGCTTCGCCTTCGTGGATAAGCGCGGAGAGTCGAACGCATTCGACTCTGCCCAACGAAATCATCGGAATCTGAGAGGACTCAGAAACGAAAACAAACGTTCTTCAAAACTCTGCCCAACGGAATAGTCGGCATTGAAGAGGAAAGAAAAACGAAAGCAAAGGCGCTTACACGACGGAATAAAAAGAAAACTCGGTAAAAGCGTTTCGGCGGGTAAGGTTAACAGTTGCATCAAGAAATAAATTAAGTACGTGAAAAAAAAAGTGTATCCCAGTTAACGCATTGGTTTGAAAAGAAAAATGGAAAATTAAGTACGAAAAAGAAAAAGGTGTACCCCCGTAATAACGTATAGGGTTGGAAATTTGTTTTCATTATTATTCATTTTTGTTGTAAGATTTGTTTTTTGCATGCAGCAGTGTTTTACGTATATCAGTAAATTGCAGTATATATCTATTGTTCGTAAACAATTTAATTTTCATTGGTGAGTTAAAAACGATTTTTTTTGTTTGTCGGTGTTTACAATCAATTGAATTAAATTTTTCTTTCTTTTTTGGGTTGTGGTAAGAGGGAAAAATTGACAGGTTTGTTTTTTTGCATGCAAAAATTGGGTATTTAAATATATAAGGATTTATATGTTTTATTGTTTGTAACGAAACGATTTCTGCAAAGTATCCGGTAAATTTATGAAATTAAAAAAAAAAAAAAATTGAAGTGAATATTTAATTTTTTTTTTTTAATTTAAATTGTCCCACATTGGGTTAACAGAAAACGGAATTATGGAGTTGAGTTTCATTTTTTTGACTGAATTTAATTTTACCTAATTTGTGTATATATAGTTCGTGGGTGTGTTTGTGTGTTTGGCTCGTTTCACGCGCGCGCGGATTGGCGCGTTTCGGCGCATTTAGATTTAGTAAAAAGGATTTTCTTTCCTTTTTCTCTTGCTCTTTCGCGTCGATGCGCGAACTTTTCTATTCTTGCTTTAAGTGGTTATTGCGTTGGAGCGCAAATAGTTTGTCTGTTTTTTTTTTGTGCTTTTTGGGGTTTAAATTAGAATGAATTCGTACATTTCGAAAAAATGTATCGAAATCGACGGGCAAGTTTTGCATCTTCGTTGGAATGCTTTTATTGTTTATTTAAACCAAAAATAGCTAATCTCAAGCTTAAGTTTTTTCTGCTTAAATTCTCTTGTATATACGGTATTAGGGATAAGTTTTTTTTTGTGTTTCTCTTCGCCTTCCTCGTTTGGAAGTCCATTTTTTTCTTTCGTTGTTTTCGAAGAAAAGTGGAGAGATGTGATTATCGAACGAGTAATACCCCTAAAGTTCCAATTTTTACGTGGACGAATGGGCAACGTGGTACCCCCATACGTGGACGAATGGTTGGACGCATTAGAGGGATATTATGTTCATTATAACGTTTTGCGGTGATATCAGAGACTGTCCCAGAAATCACGAGGGAAGTTCTCGATGAGGGACATTTTCCGGGGTAAGAGGTCTGTGACGAGATCGTCACAGATGAAGGACATAATGCAAGCTCGGCTTATGACCTCGACGAATTCGGGAAAAAGAAAATTTGCCACACTTTTCCTTCCCACCAAAGAGAGTGTTGCATCTCTGCATCGCTCTACGGGACAACGTTCATTCGATTCTGTTCTTTCTAACCAGAAGGTTTGGAAATCGAAACTGGAGCCATCTGCCACTTTGATTTCACTCCAAAAAAAGACCGAATACACGAAACGAAGAACAGTAATCATAACGTCGGTTTATCCCATTTACAAATTATTTTTAACCATACCATATTTTCCAGTTCAAGTGCTACCACCACACGTACCCCCTATACCCGTTTAGGCTATACCCATGCATTCGTGCACTACGTACTAAATTATTGGAAGACGCTCGAGACGTGGAATGATTGATGTCGGAGGCAATTAGCCACCAACGCGTACATCCAGAAACTTGAGCAATGTCCACACAAAACCTTTGAAATTTCATACCTTCCAAGTTATAGAGTTTAGTCAATTCCAAAGTTTTAAAAAAAAGGGTTCTCAAAACGAAAATATAACCTTGCAGAATTCGTATCAATTTCACTTAAGTACTTTTTCCAATAGCTCATTGAAATCCATTTCTCTAAAATTTTGTTCTTAAAGTTCGATAAGAAAAATCGCGTATGATTCAAAAGTGTATGCATACGGTGAACTTAGACCAGTGTAAAAAAAAGTGGACCTAAATAAACAGACTCCAAGTGCTCAAGGACACGCAAGTGACAGTTAATTATAAGTGTTCATTAGTACATAAGTATTAAAATTAATGTAAAATTTAACTGATAAGTAGAGTGGATCAACTACTCAGTAAATGTATTTTGTTAACTATTTCTTTTGTCTTTATGTAACATTATCTCCAACTACTTCTTTAAATAATATCTTTGCCTTTATAAAACCCTATATCCAACTACTTTTGTTTGAGAGGATTTTTGCAAACGAACCCCCGAGTACCAACTCTGGGGGGGAGCCATGTAGAAAAGTGTTTCTACGAGAAAATAAATTTGTGTTAAAATTTAAAGATATTCTGTTTGTATAAATTAAAATATTAATCCTTTAAAAGATATTATTTTGTTCATAAAAATTAAAACAGGACTCCGTTAAAATTTTTAATATTTATATAAATTGCCTCAAGCCCAGATTCTCTGGCACCCTTTCGATAAGCCTAACGATGCTCTCCACAGTTGTCACATCTATAATCTTAACAGAGATTCCTAAAATTCTAAATGTTCTTTTCGACTAGTATAAAACTACAATGGTATAAATTCTTTTGCTAATATCATTTTATACCAATTCTCTTGTTAATACCATTTTTAGAGTAGGAATTTACAAGTAAATAAAGCTTTGGTAAACGTGGCACCACGGGGTTTCTCAAGGAGGAAATGAACACGCCTTGAGAGAGTCTGCCTCAGATTTGAGACAGGGAGTTAGAGTCTCGCCTCGGCCTCGAGTGGGTGTGAGTGTTCCGCCCTTGGGCCGGGCCGTTTCGGCTGGTCCCCTTAGCTTTTTGATGTAAGCATTTGCCCGTTAATAACTCTCTAAGCAAGTGTTGTGTTAAGGGTGTTTATTAGTGATTTCAACTTTGTGGAAATAAAGGACTAACAAAAGAAAACTCGTCATTTTATATCCTTCTAACGAAGAAAAGCATTCCCTTCTCTCAACGGACTGGGAGAGAGCGGACGCCATCAACCGAAGGTATAAATTGTTGTCTTCGTAATTCGCAGTCAGAATAAATTAATTAAACGGTATAAACTTCCTCGTTGGTCCGAGAGAATTTAACACTATCGTCTTATCCGACGTATATATATATTTTATATATTATAATATATATATATATATATAATATGTATATTCTATATATATATATATATATATATATATACATTATTTATATATATACACGGTGAACCAAAAGTAGGTGGACAGTAGGTTGAATACGGTTTGTGTTATATTATATTATAACTATGGTGTTCATTATAACTATGGTGTTTGTGTTTTATTATATTAAATATTATAACTAAATTTATTTAAATTTTATTTTGTATTATAGTATACAAAAAAATTAAATATGTATTCTCAAAATAAACGTTATCATTTACTGTCCACCTACATTTGGTTCACCCTATATATATTATATATATTATATTTTATATATATATTTATATATATATTATATTATATTTATATATATAGATATATATATTATATACATATTATACTTTATATATATTATATATATAACCTTTGGTTAGCTTCCGCCCGAATTGTTCATTCTGACGAAGGTAAGCTTTTCACCCCACCTTAGACCTACAGTTTAACGTGGAATCCGAACCACGCCCCACCAGCAGCCCAGCATCTTAACCACTAGGTCACCCATGGCACCCATTTATCTACCAGCTACTTTCTTTATTGTGTGGAAAGATGAACAGCTGGGTTTTGCTGCGCGCCGGCTGCTGTCACCGGGTTTCGAACCTGGGACCGATAGATTCATAGTCAGCGACACTAACCACTACACCACCGAAGCGCATATATTATATTATATATATATATATATATATATATATATTATCAAATATATATATATTATATATATATATATATATATATATATATATATATATATATATATATATATATATTAGAAATAGAAAAATATGAAGTTCTCGTATGATGCCGGCTTTATGGGACACCCTGTATATATTTTATATATATATATATATATATATATATATATTATATATATTATATTTTATATATATATAGGCACAGGAAAGGGGATTGAGATGGTATGGGCATGTCCAGAGGAGGGAGTAGTATGTAAGACAACGGATGCTGAGGATGGAAATTCCAGGCACGAGGAGAAGAGGTAGATCTAAGATGAGGTGGTGGGATAGACTGAAGAAAGATATGAGTGAAAAGACTGGAGGAAGGGTAGCTCAAGACAGAAGTGAATGGAGAAGAAGGATCTGCAACAGCGACCTCACATAGAAGTGAGCTAATAAGGATGCCTCATTTTTTCATTTGTTCGTTCTCCCTCCTCATCTTGCGCGGAATGTCTGCTATACAAGCGTCGTTCTTTACGTTAATTATACTGCGTGTTCTTTGCAGTTGAAAATGTGTGTGTGTATATATATATATATATATATATATATATATATATACAGGGCGTCCCAAAAAAATGTATACACACTTTAAATACTTATAAAGGCAGTGTTTATTAAAATACATTTCATTTTCAAAATGTAATAGAATCTACAGACATTATTTAATTGTTTTGTCAACGCCTGTTTTCAAACTGACGTCCGTTCTGGTCCAGGCACTGCTGATAACGCGAAGCAATGGAATCGCAAACATCACGAAACATTTCGTTTGGTATTTGTGTGCATTCTCGTTCAATGGCTGCTCTCAATTCAGCGACTGTTGCAGGTTTTATAGCGTAGACTTTGTCTTTTAAGTATCCCCATAAAAAAAGTCTAGTGGTGTGAGGTCTGGTGAACGCGGAGGGTATTCTACGAAACCCCTTCGTCCAATCCACATCCACATCGTGCCAAGTACCACTCGCAATACTCCACTCTTCGGTCCGGATCATCTTCATTAATAGCATGGACTAATCTTGGAATGTAACTTTTCCATTGACAGCGCTTCAAAATGCGTTGGACAGACGATTCTGAAATTCCTACCTCACGACTCGCTTGCCACACAGATTTTCTTGGACTTTGGTGATACGTTTCCAGTACTCTTTCTTGCTTTGTGGGGCTTGTCGATGTCCGTGGTCTTCCGGAACGTTTCTTGTGGACATTCTGAACAGTTCCATCGGCTTCAAACTTATCTCTAATTCGAGTGATGGTAAGTCGCGTTGGTGGATCTGTTTGAAACTCCCTCCTAAACTGTCTTTGCACTTCAACTGCGTTTTCACACTTCCAGTAGCATTTTAGAATGAATTTCCTTTGTTCAAAGCTTAGTCTGACTGCCATTACAGTATTAATTCTAATGGGTTTAACTTGGAAAGAAAGAAACATCAATTGAGCTATCAGCTGTTAAAGTGTGTATACATTTTTTTGGGACGCCCTGTATATATATATATATATATATATATATATATATAATGCCATCTAAACACTATAGCATTACATTACTGTGGAAAATATTTTAACGGTATGCGTTAGCTATTTTAAATTTACTTTTTTTTTATACTACGATTAAAAATATAATTTCACATATTAAGCCAGGAACTTGCTTTAAATATAATTGGGATAAAAGGCGAAAAATGAAATAATTATACCTAAACTTTAATCCAGTTTGGTTTAAAAATTATATTAATATTTTGTGTTAAAATTTAAAGATATTCTGTTTGTATAAATTAAAATATTAATCCTTTAAAAGATATTATTTTGTTCATAAAAATTAAAACAGGACTCCGTTAAAATTTTTAATATTTATATAAATTGCCTCAAGCCCAGATTCTCTGGCACCCTTTCGATAAGCCTAACGATGCTCTCCACAGTTAGCGAGTCTTTTGCTTGTATTGAGGTTCTAAATGTAGCTGGGCTAGGCTGCTTTAAACCCTAGATCCTGTCCCAAAGCTGGATCCTATCTGCTTTGCAGATAGCTGGTGAGGGAAGCTATATTTTTGGGGACCTCTTTGCGAGTGACCCGTTGTCCGCGTCGGACTAGCATCATGAAAAAGAAAAACTATGGTATTTGTCATTTACCATTACTTATTCGGACTATAGTGGATTTAATTATCCTAGAAGAATTCCTTGTTCCATGCACGGTCTGTGTGGATCTGTGTGAGTTCATTCCCATATATATTATATATATATATATATATAAACACTTCCAAAGGTCCTCAGAAACGTAACGGGGGTCAAGTTGAAGTCTTCAAGAGAAGACTGGGTGCCTGGCTCAGAACGGTACTAGATGAGCCGGGCGTGCCTGGCTATGTACGGTGGAAAGCGCAAGAAAGCAACTCGCTCCTCCACCAAGCCAGACCTAGAGGCGGGGCCACCAGCTTACCTCCGTGTGAAGAAAGACGAACGCACGAAATAACATAAGGTTCATAAGGTGTGTGTATATATATATGGGTGTGTGTGTGTGTATGTGTGTGTGTTCAATAATTTTTGGGGGCCCAGCATGAATATATATTCTCTCTCTCCATTACTATATATATATATATATATATATATATATATATATATATATATATGTGATACACACAGACCGTGCATGGAACAAGGAACTCTTCTGGGATAATTAAATCCACTATAGTCCGAATAAGTAATGGTAAATGACAAATACCATAGTTTTTCTTTTTCATGATGCTAGCCCGACGTGGGCAACGGGTCACTCGCAAAGAGGTCCCATAAATATAGTTTCCCTCACCATGTCCCAAAGCTGGATCCTGTCTGCTTTGCAGATAGCTGGTGAGGGAAGCTATATTTATGGGACCCCTTTGCGAGTGACCCGTTGCCCACGTCGGGCTAGCATCATGAAAAAAAAAACTATGGTATTTGTCATTTACCATTACTTATTCGGACTATAGTGGATTTAATTATCCCAGAAGAGTTCCTTGTTCCATGCACGGTCTGTGTGTATCCTAAAAAACTCAGGGGACCATTCTGAGTTCATTCCCATATATATATATATATATATATATATATATATATATATATGCGTACACTACGTCAAATAGCTGGTTACGTCTTTTACGCCAGATTAAGCCTTCTAAGCCAACTGGCGGATTACACCTTCTAAACCAAGTGCTGAGGTCAAGACCTTTATTATGCGTCTGGAGGTCCACACGAAAAGATATTCTCTCTCTCTCTCTCTCTCTCTCTCTCTCTCTCTCTCTCAGCGACACTTTGAGTCCGGTTGACTGCCAGTTCCGGTCGGAACGGGAGCTGCTTGGCGTCGATTTGAATGTGGGAGGAACGAACTATAGGTTAATGTTGGTGTACAGACCTCCGCATCTCCTCCTCGAGGAGGATACAGCCCTGTACACCGAACTCCGTAGCCTGCTAGGGGATAGGGTGTGTGTAGTTTTAGGAGACTTCAACTGTCGCGGCATAAAGTGGGAAGACAGGACTGCTGATGCTGAAGGGAGGAGGCTAGTTGACTTTGCTGATGAGAACTTCCTCACTCAGTGGGTCAATGAGCCTACACGAGGCGAAAGCGTTCTAGACTTAGTATTCACGACCGAAGACAACCTCGTCACTGGCCTCACCGTTGACGAATCGTTGGGAGGGAGTGATCACGGTCTGATTAGGTTCCGTGTGTGCGTCCCTCGGGTGAAGCGTAGTAACTCGAGAGGCAGTAAGCTCGATCTACAGCGGGCGGACTTTGTTAGCCTCCGGGATAGCGTAGGTGAGATGGGGTTAGAGGTCGGCGGCAATGTTGAGGGAGTGTGGAGTGCATTCCGCGACGAGTTTATGGTGCTACAGTCTGCTGCCATACCCTCAAAACCGGTCACCCCTGCTTCAACGCAGCCTAAGTGGTTCAATCGTGACATCACTTCGGCTATCCGAAATAGGAAAGTAGCGTATAGGAGGGCGAAGGCCAATCGTTCCCAGGAGAACACTGAAGCGTATGTCCGCCTGTGTAGGGAAGGGAAGACGAAGGTTAGGCTAGCGAAACGTAACGAAGAACTACGGGTGGCAAGCCTCTGCAAGGGGAACCCTAAGGAGTTCTTCAGTTATGTTAATAGTAGAAAGCCAATTAGAAGCATGATAAGGACCGAAGCGGCGTTCTACGGACCTCCGACGCGGACGGACATCGCAAATGTACTTAATGAGTACTTTGCGGAAGTGTTCACCAGGGAGGACACCCGCTTCATCCCCGAGCCAGGCGTGAGGCACGAAGGTGCTGGCCTGGATAGTGTTCGATGTACCGCGACAGTCGGTGCCGATAGAATAGACAAACTGAGCGCGTTTAAGGCTCCTGGGCCAGACCAGTTTCTCCCCAGAGTGTTGCGGGAGGTGCGCGACCAGGTGGCTCCCCACCTGGCTACAGTCTTCAACAAATCGTTGGAGACGGGCCAGGTGCCTGGTGACTGGAGGGAAGCCAACGTGACCCCTATCTTTAAGAAAGGGGATCACGAAAGTCCAGGGAACTATCGTCCTATTAGTCTCACTTCAGTTTTAGGTAAATTATTAGAGGGGATAATAGCGGATAGGATCGTTGACCATTTGGATTCCTACAAGCTGCTTGGGGACTCCCAACATGGGTTTAGACGGCATAGGTCGTGTCTCACCAACTTGCTCGAGTTTTTCCACGTCATGTTGAGTGAGTTTGATAAGAGTAGGGCGATTGATATACTTTATCTCGACTTTCAGAAAGCCTTTGATAAGGTACCTCTCTGCCGGCTAATGGCGAAAGTGCGCGCACTGGGTATCGGTGGGGAAGTAGGTAGGTGGATTGAAAACTGGCTGAAGAATAGGCGGCAGAGGGTTGTAATTAAAGGGGCTAGTTCGGGTTGGGCCTCGGTCACTAGCGGGGTTCCTCAGGGTTCCGTTTTGGGGCCGCTGTTGTTTATCATTTACATAAATGATATAGACGGTGGCATCGTCAGTCGGATCGCCAAATTCGCTGATGACACCGAGCTTGGGGCCAATGTTGGGACGCCGGAGGCGATCGAGCAACTGCGTGCGAACCTAAGTAGGATAGGAGAGTGGTCCGAAAAATGGCAAATGCCGTTTAACTTGGGTAAATGCAAGACGATGCACATTGGCTACGCCAATCCCAAGTCGGACTACTCGATATTGGGGAGTAATATCGAGGAGACTGATTTGGAAAAGGACTTGGGTGTGCTAACTAGCAGCGACCTTAAGTTTACCAAACAGTGCGTAGAGGTGGAAAAGAAAGCCCAGAAGCTGTTGGGTTATATCAGGAGGCAATTTCAGTTTCGGAACAAGGAGATTGTGCTTTCTCTGTACAATTCCCTGGTTCGGCCGCACCTGGAGTATGCTGTGCAGTTCTGGTCGCCCACCCTCAGGAAAGATATTGAGAGGCTGGAGCGAGTGCAGGCGAGGGCCACAAAGTTAATCCCTTCCGTTAGGCATATGGGCTACAATCGACGGTTACGCGCCCTGAACTTGTTTTCGCTGGAAACTCGGAGGCTGCGCGGTCAACTCATCGAGGTTTTCAAGCGCTTACGCGGGTTCAACAATGTCGATTTTAGAAGCATGTTTAGTTTAAACGATAACCCAACTCGCAACAATGGTTGGAAGTTGGATTTGAAACAGTTTAGGACTAGTGTGTGTGGAAATTACTTTACGTATAAGATCTGTGACACGTGGAACAGGTTACCTTCAGAAGTTGTAAACAGTTCCTCTGTGGATCAGTTCAAGAAAAGGTTAGACCAAATCTTGCATACTATTTGAGGGTGTAGAAAATTTTTCGTGGCACCCGTTGCCATTGGTACCTCCTCAGTATGGACCGCAAGGCCTTTTGAGGTACTTCTTTTCCTTGTAACTCCTTGTAACTCTCTCTCTCTCTTAGGTTAGGTTTGGGTGGGATTCCCCCTAGCTTATGGCAGCTTGGGGGAATCGCCCTTGCTTCCTTTTTGTTTTTTTTGGGGGGTTGCACCCTGCGGGTAGGGGGATTGGCACCTAGCAACAAGGGGGTGGGGTGGCACTGGCACTCAGTGGATCAACATTACAATTGCTCTGCACTCGTCCATTTTGTGGTCATACTACTTGTACTCTTTATTTACATGGAAAATGTCTTTCCGTTTCAGTTTTAATCCGCACATATTACACGAAAATGCGGCAGCCAGAATTTTAAAAAATAGGACAAAGCAATATTTCAGAATTTCCTTCACAAAATGGAAATATTACTCAAAAATTCTTTCATAAATTCACAGCTAAAGAACACATGACGTTCAATGAAGCGGAGTCAAAATTTCGAAGTTACAAAATAAAAACCTTAACTTAATCAAGCGAGTATAGCAAATCGATTATGTATACACTATGTACAGAAAGAGCGTGTGAGGCCGAAGGCACTTCACAAGATTCCCCCGCCCAGTCGGACTGTGCATGGGCTGATATATTTCAAAAGGACTGGGTGGAGTCATCCAAATCTGACTGCTTTAAAGGTGGAATTTCCCATCAATTTAACCACTTACCAGCTAACGGAATAACTACATTAATAGGGACTGGTTTTCCCTTGAAGAGGGTTGGTTCTTGATAAGCCAGCAAAGATTACAAAGAGGGTATAGTTTTCCATGAAATCTTAAATTAGATAAGGAATCTATGAGTTGACAAAACAAATTACTGAAAGATTATTGGATGATTCGTGAAAACAATAAATAGTAGGTTACAACTTGGGTGAGGGAAAGAACTTATCTGTTACGGAAACGTTTGTGTGTTATGTGATGACCACATCAACTGTGTGCTAGCCACAGGAGAGGAGGCAATCTAAAAGCATTCAGAATTAATATAATTTTGATTAGCGTTTTATACTTTTAATATTCTTATCCATTTTGTTTAAATGGGTTTCCTTGTGTTCGATCCGTAGGGCGGATATATATATATATATATATATATATATATATATATATATATATATATATATATATATATATATATATATATATATATATATATATATATATATATATATATTATAAATTTTGAAAGTTTCATACAAAAACTTTCCTTCCTCACGCCTCTTTGCAGGAGAGCGCTAGCATGCAGGGCCTTGCAGGCGGCTTCTCTTTCCCAACTTCCTCCTCTTTCCCAAGTATAATCTACAGTATAACCCATAATCCCACCACCCACCCCTGATATTCCCAGACCATGTTATTTTCTTGGCCAATTTGCAAACCGATGGCAGAGGCTGACTGTGGCGACAGTAAAGTAGTATATTGTCTCTTGACAGAAAAGCCAGGACTCTAACTCGTATAACGTTCGAGCAGAACGTTTGCATGTCATGACTGCTAATATCTTGAGAGGCCAATCAGGAATAGACCGCAGAGACCAACCTGGAAACTGTAGTGCGAAAGAAATGGCGCAATATACCTGAAACCACTGAGTAATTGGTGAAAATTGCTCTTGTGAGGATTGAGGTTGTAATCAAGCCCAAAAGTGGGCCTATTATCGTATTAAATACATTGCAAACAGTTACTTTTTTATAGTCATAAAACATTTGGTGTATACAGTATATATATATATATATATATATATATATATATATATATATATATATATATATATACAGGGTGTCCCAAAAAAAAACTATATACTCTTTATAGCATCATATATTTTATAATTTAAAAAAAACCAAACAATATATTGTTATAGCAATTGACAATGAAAGGTAAATCAGTAATCTAAGTGATCAAAATGTTATAGCGAGTTGTTTGCATATAAAATTTAATTAACTACGCCAAGTGCTCAAAATGTTCTCCGGCGGCATGAATGCACTTTTGAATGCGTCGACTAAGCCTGACCTTGTTTTATCAAAGGCCTTGTAATGGCGAAGCCTATGGACCGAACGTAGTCTAGTCACTCACAAGCTTGCTTCGGACTTAGCCTACGCACTCATTCCACGATACAAACTCTACAGCATTCAACTTTATTCAGTTCAGCAAAAGAACCCATGTTGCGTAAACGTTTGACACTGGAGCAAAGAAAAAGTGTTCTGAAATGGTATTGGAAATTTGAGAATGTGTCCGAAGTCCAGCGGCAATGGATCCGGGAATTTGGTACAAAGCCACCGACACGTCTCGCCATTACAAGCATCCGTGACAAGTTTGAGGCAGAGGGATCTGCTCAAGATAAGCACAAGCGAAGATCTGGACGACGCAAATCAAGTGCGATTGATGAAAACTCCGTTTTAGTGTTGCAAAAATTTAATCGATCACCACAGAAATCAGTTAGGCAATGCGCCCATGAGACCGGAATCGGCAAATCAGGTGTTCACCGGATTTTAAAGTCGGCAAAATGGAAAAGCTACATTCCAAGTCTGTTACACGCCATGACTGAAGATGACCCTGATCGCAGACTCGAATTTTGTGAATGGTTTCAGTCAATGGAAGCCGAAGACGTACAGTTTGCCAACAAAATCGTGTGGTCTGATGAAGCTACCTTCAAGCTGAATGGCACAGTAAATCGACACAACTGCAGGTGCTGGTCACTTGATAATCCGCAAGTTTATGTGGATAAACATGTTAATTTACCAGGATTAACAGCATGGTGTGGTTTATCATCCGGGGGGTTTGGTTGGACCATTTTTCTTTAATGAGACAGTTACCGGTGCCGCATATCTCGACATGCTGCGGACAGAAATTATACCTGCAGTTCGGAAGTTGTTTGGAAACGACGACTTTTACTTTCAACAAGATGGAGCCCCCCCTCATTATCACTGTGATGTCAGAAGTTACCTCGATGAAACGTTGCCTAACCGTTGGATAGGACGAAGAGGAAGCGTTGAGTATCCTCCACGTTCACGGGACTTGACTCCACTTGATTTTTACTTGTGGGGCTACCTGAAGGATGCAGTTTATGGTACAAGACCTGCAACACTCGAACACCTTAAGGATGCAATTAGGGAAAAGTGTGGGACCATCACAGCATCCACATTAGTCCATGTCTGCGAATCAGTTAGTCAACGCATTCAAAAGTGCATTCATGCCACCGGAGAACATTTTGAGCACTTGGCGTAGTTTATTAAATTTTATATGCAAACAACTCGCTATAACATTTTGATCACTTAGATTACTAATTTACCTTCCATTGGCAATTGCTATAACAATATATATATATATATTTTTTTTTTAATTATAAAATATATGATGCTATAAAGAGTATATAGTTTTTTTTGGGACACCCTATATATATACATATATATATATATATATATATTATATATATATATATATATATATATTATATATGTGTGTGTGTGTGTGTGTGTGTGTGTGTGTGTGTGTGTGTGTATTTTCGATTGCGTGTGCTACGGTAAAGTTCCATTACTTATCTAAATTCAAAGTTAAAGGAAAAATGCATCCCTTGGTTATCCTTCGCAAAACGTTAGTGAACGAGATAATGACTTCCTTTGTTTTCTTGACGCAGATTGCATAATTGGATTGTCTTTCGCCCTGAACGATATTCTCTCTATACTAATTAATTCCAATTCTGAGCGAAGTGGAAAGCAGCTCAAGTGATGCCTGAAATTAGCGCTGAAATAAACTGGCATTTTCTCGTCTCTTTTTGGAGAGTTCTCGTTTATGTTGCGTCTCTTCTCAACCTCATATTTATTAGGGTTGAATGGCTCATCGATATCACGGGAGGGATTTAAATTAAATAAGGACTCGACATAACGTATGTTATGAGAAAATTAACGATGTAGTTATTGCTGTTGAACTACTGTGAAACTCGCCTAATCCAACAAAATCTGGTATACATTTAAGTTTTCTTTTATATTCTTATTTTGGATCAAGTAAAGATAACCCCTCCCAGGTCACACTAGTAAAGCAAATCCCTCCCAAAAATGACCAAGTAAAGATAATCCCTCCCAGAAAGTAAAGTAAAGTGAAGCAGTCTGACATAAGGATAAAAATTAAGGAATCTTTTTTTAAAAAATTATTTATTTGAAAACAAAATTTATTAAAATTCATTTATTACAATGGATCAAGTAAAGATAAGCACCCCCAACCTTTTTTAGTTAGCTTTATAAGGCTAACTAACGAAAATATCACGACTTAACCTAACCAATCGTTAGGTCAACTGTACGCCCTTGACGATTGGTTAGGTTAGGTCGTGATATTTTCGTTAGTTAGCCTTATAAAGCTAACTAAAAAGGTTGGGGTGCTTAACTTTACTTGATCCAAAGACTTTAATTAAAGCGGTATTGGCTGGCAAGTGTGTCGCAAAAATCATTGAAAACATTGTATTTGTGTCGTTCAAGCCACAAAAATTCTTGTAGGTACGAGTTCAGGAACTCTCGCTTACATCCAATCATCCGTTTAATTCTTAGTTTGTGCTTATTCCAGTAGCTTTCGACCGCCTGCGTATGCACACCAGTAACTCTATCTACAACTTTACTATCTACAACTTTACCAAGTAAAGATGATCCCTCCCAAAAAATTATCAAGTAAAGATAGTCCCTCCTTTTTCTGTTGGGAGGGATTATCTTTACTTGATCCCTTATTTTTATGAAGCATCACGTTCTATACTGTTGTTAAAATTTGAAATTGGGATCAGGACACGTGAAGTTCAACGGGACCAAATACAAGTGTTCTCTATTACCAAAACCGACAAAACCTCAAGGTTAACAGAATATATATAGATATTATAATGCAATGCGAAAATGTAAAAATAACCGTACGATAAAACAGTAGTAAATAAACTTGCAGTGAAAAAAATTACAAAAAAAGCTTCGTCTGCCTCAGTTTTAACATAAACTTCGTTGAAATCCTTGAATCAATAGATATATGATAATGATAAGTCTCTACCTCAACATTAAATTTCCATTTATTTATTTATTTAAATTATGTGACAAATGTTTCACTCAACAAAAATTAAATTAATAAAATGCAAATTTTTAAGAGAAATTTTAAAAAGGCAAAATCACTGAGAGATGTGCGTCATATAATTTGACAAAATTTACGCTTGACTGCTATAAATAACAACGATGAGTTAAATGTTTGAAATAATTATATTTAAAGTGTTGATGTCAGATTACGATTGGAGGGTGTGAAGGAAAATTGATGTAAATGCATTTTTTCAAATATTTTGATCCGTAACTTCACCGTATATGGACAACTGTTACAAATTTCTAACCTTTCATATACAAACATTTATAACTTAACCCTACAGAAAATCTTGTTCATATACGTGTACATATAAGGTTAATTCTTTGATTTGAGGAAGACAAATTTATTTAACCGAAAGTTTACAAAGAACATTTTTGTATTTGCCGACACGTAGTGTTAAATTTACGCGCATCATTAACGGTTAAAATTAAGGAGCAAAATTTTTAAAAGATGCACTTACATCACTTTCTATTGTGACCATCCAATAAATCGTTGAAAATACTCTGAAAATTAAGTAAAAAACAAAACATAACTGAAAGCATGCATGAGAAAACGGGTGATAACACTGGTATGCATCAATTTTGCTGTCAAGGGTTTTGTAAGTGATTCTTATAGAGTTTTTCCTGCTGATGTCGAATCTGCAATCCGTTTTTCTCAATCAGCTCAGGTTATCCGGCTATGGCCTCATAAGTAAAATAGAATTTTTCGTGATTTTGTCAAAGCGGAATTGGAACAGTAATATCTATCATCACTTGTTTCACTTGTATAATATCTTTTTTTTACTTTTCAGGCATATAGATAAAATATTTCATAATGAATAGAGCGTGTAAAAATGATCCCAATAGATTCTGCTACATATGTGGGACGGTTACCATGCCAAATAACCAGTCCCAAATCACTAAATTTGTGAAGACAATGTATAGAGCATACTTTGGAATTAAGCTAGGGGACCAGGACAAAAATTTCGCCCCTCATATGTGCTGCAAGACGTGCATTGAAATTTGAGAAGATGGAGCAAAGGCAGAGCGAAATCTTTGCCTTTTGGAATTCCCATGATTTGGAGAGAAGGAAAGGATCACATGACAGATTGCTATTTCTGCATGACAAACCTCCAAGGTGGGCTTATAATTTATTTTTCTTAAATATTTTGAAATCCTCGTATGAAACTTGACATAATATTCACCATAATGTAATATTCGCCATATATAGCATAATATTCACCATAATGGTAATCATACATTTACATATACATATTGTTATAGAAAATACATTACACATACATATGTTATACAAGTTACATTTACATATACAATGATTGTATATTTTCTTTCTTTTTCATTCATATTGTCCCCGAAGGGACAATATGAATGAAAAAGAAAGAAAATATACAGACTCCATCGACCTATTTCATATCTTACAGACCGCAGCCTTCCCTCACGAGCCGCCACTGTCTGAATGCTTCTTCTATTTCATATGCAAGTTTTATATCCATGTTTCTGTGTTTCTATTTTCAGGAGTTAACAAGAAGAATAAACACATTGTTGTATACCCTGACATTCCTTCTGCTATGAGACCTGTACCCCATGGTCCTGGAATTCCAATACCCGACCCACCTCAAACCCTGGACTTCGATGATTCTGATGATGAATCAATGACCAATGCCAATGACCAGTCCCAGTCGTATATACCTCAAAATACCGCTTCAAATGAGCCGAGGCCTCTCAACCAGGCCAAACTTAATGATCTTACCAGGGATTTAGGACTTTCCAAATTAGCTGCCGAGATCTTGGGCTCACGACTTCGAGAGGACAACTTGCTGGCTCCGGGAACAACATTCTCCTGGTATAGGAAACGAGAGGAAGAATTCCGCAAGTTTTTTGCACTGCACGAAAATACCTCTTCCTTAGTGTACTGCTGCAATGTTGAGGGGCTAATCGAATCCTTGGGCCTGCCATATAACGCATCAGAATGGAGGCTATTTATAGACTCGTCTAAACGAAGTTTGAAAGCAGTACCTCTCAACATTGGGAATAGGGTTGCATCAGTCCCTGTAGCACATTCCGTACAACTTACTGAGAGCTACGATAACATGAAAATTTTACTGGATGCTCTCGTATACGACCAACATAACTGGAGGATCTGTGGAGATTTGAAGGTAATACTAATATCATAAGTAAACTATTGCTATTGACTATGTTGTTTTTCCAAAGGTTATTTGAGAGCGTATCAGAACACTTAACTTCCCCACAGAAGTGATACAGTCCAATGCATAGATTTTTTTCTGATAGAACAAATTCTCTAAATTCTTTAAATATTTTCATTTTTTTTCAGAGTGTGGCATTTGTATTGGGAATGCAAGGGGGATAAACGAAATACCCATGTTTCCTCTGCAAATGGGATAGCCGAGCGGATGAGAAGCACTATGCACAGCGTGAATGGGCATCCAGAGAGAATTTTGAACCTGGGTCGCATAATGTCGTTTCAGTGCCCCTTGTACCACCAACAAAAATTTTGCTCCCACCACTTCATATTAAGCTGGGCTTGATGAAAAATTTCATCAAATCAATGAATAAGGAGGGTTCAGCATTCCGATATCTCGAGAGTAAATTTCCTCATATAACTGATGCTAAACTAAATGCTTGGGTTTTTGATGGTCCTCAAATTCGAACTTTGATCAAGGATACTCAGTTCGAAAACGCAATGACTCCAACTGAGAAGAATGCCTGGCAGGCATTCAAATCAGTTGTCACTGATTTTCTTGGCAAGCGTAGAAGTCCAGAATACGAGTCCGTTGTCGAAAACTTGATGGAAGCTTTCAAAGCTCATGGGTCGCGCATGTCCATAAAAATGCACTTTTTGTGGTCCCACTTGGACTATTTTCCTGAAAATTGCGGGGATTATAGTGAGGAACAGGGTGAACGATTTCACCAAGATATCAAATAATGGAAGAGAGGTACCAGGGAAACTGGGATATCAATATGCTGGCGGACTATTGCTGGTGTTTGAAGCGAGACGTGCCCGAAGAAAACACAGACGGAAAGCCAAAAAAACTTCATTCCTTCCTCAATAAACTTTTTTCCATATTCATTGTATGAATAAAAGTATTTATTCACACAATGTTTTCATTTTTCACGAGTGTTCTTATAATATTATTCGTATCTACAGTGTTTAAGCTAAAAAAATCAATAAATTTGGGGATAAAATTGGACTTATAATAAATGGCCAATAGAGAAAAAACCTGACCTGATTGAGGAAAACCAATGTCATTTTCGAATTCAGCATGGTCGAATTATATAATATGAGTTGAAAAAACCCTCACAGCAGACAAAAAAATTTCATATCCATACCAGTGTAATATAAATATAGGTAATCAATTGTCTTCCCTTTATATCTTACACAAAAAGGGTGTAAAAATTCAATTTACCCAGGATTTGACAAATTAGATGAGACTGACAAAGAAAAGTGAAATTTAAACCAGTGCAATGCGATATAGTGCACAATACATACAGATACTTTATTTTGTACAACAAAGAGCCAATCGTTTCTCTTCATATATATGTGAATTAACTTGAATGGAATTTGTAACTATTTACAGTATGTACGAGGGAACAATATTTCTTGATGGCCTTTTAAACAAATTTCTCCTTTTATTCTTTATGATAAATGACAGCATTTTAGTGAGAAAAACAGAGGGAAAAATCATTGTTTTTATTCTCCAACTTTGAAAATCTAACGAATAGATTTTATAGATTTTAAGTCAAGGGAGGAAACAATCAGTGCCAAACGAGGCCTTCTGGTGTTCCTGAAGTTAATATTATATATATATATATATATATATATATATATATATATTATATAAATATGTTTCCATTATTCTGTCCAATACAGGGGTTAGAAAGAATTATAAAACACACATTTCCGACACTGTATTTTGATATCATCCATGGTGTTATATACTTTACTAAGTTAGTAGTATAGCCGCAAAAGGGGAGAGTGCAGGAATGTTGCAGGTTATTATGTAATGTTGCAAAGGGGGTGGGGTTGTTGCAAAGGGATGTTTGCAAAGGGGATGTTGCAAAGGGGGTGGGGGTTGCAAAGGGGGTTGTTGCAAAGGGGGGTTGTTGCAAAGGGGGGTTGTTGCAAAGGGGGATGTTGCAAAGGGGGTGGGGGAAAGGGGGGTGGGGGGGAAACTTGGAGGCGGCGTTATCCCCCAAGAGAAAGAAGGAGGAGAGAAAGGAGGAGGAGAGGTGTTCACCTGGCAGGAGCCAAGTGCACACTGTTTGTTTGTTTTTTCTGTTTAAGGTGCTTTCAACCCTGCTGGATTATTGACACCATTTTTTTTTTTTTGTAGAGAAAGGTGGTGAAAGAAGTAGTAGAAGAAAGGGCTCTTCGAGTCTTGACTTCCAGCCGGTCTGGCGTTGTTTTATAGGCTCCTAATCAGCCAGTTGGCTGAGTTGCCAGATAGCGCCATGTATTCCATTATTATCCTAATCAGCCAGTTGGCTGAGCCAGAGACGCCTGAAGAGAGAGAGAGAGATGCCTGTAGGAGGGAGAGACGCCTGTAGGAGGGAGAGACGCCTGAAGAAGAGAGAGGCCTGTAGGAGGGAGAGACGCCTGAAGGAGAGAGGATAGGTGCACATGCAGGAGTACACATGCTGGAGGTACACATGCAGTAGGTACACATGCAGGAGTACACATGCAGTAGGTACACATGCTGGAGGTACACATGCAGGAGTACACATGCTGGAGGTACACATGCAGTAGGTACACATGCTGGATGTACACATGCAGGAGTACACATGCTGGAGGCAAACATGCAGGAGAGAGAGAGAGGCGCCTGAAGGAGAGAGAGAGAGAGAGAGCTGAAGGAGGGAGAGAGACACCTGAAGGACAGAGTGGAGTTCTCCCCCAATTTATTTTCGTTTCCCTAACCTAAGAGGCCACTATGGGGTTTACCAAAGGGCATGAAATAGAAGGAGCAGAGCTCCTTACTCGGCCGGAGCCGAGGGGGGAATGGTTCTTCATCAACTTCGCGATCTTTTATAATCCTCTATTCTGGCTGAGTTGCCAGATAGCGCCATGTGTCCCATTAATCGATTGCACATCAATTATTATTATTATTATTTCTACAATGAAACGGGTTCGGGTCGAAGAACGGGCTAGAGATCTTCCCCCACAATATATATATATATATATATATATATATATATATATATATATATATATTATTTATTTTATAACATTTAATTTTAGTTTAGAAGCAAATTTGAATTCATTGGAAACAAATAACATAGTTTACCTTCGAAAACGTCATAATAAAAACTTCATTTTACGGTAAACTATGTTATTTCGACTTGAAGATAGCGCCATGTGTCCCATTAATCGTGTAACACATATATAACGGCTGTTATTCCCTTGTATATATAATAAGCTAATGAATCATATAAAATACCACAATATATGGTTATACAAGATTCGACCGTATAAAATAACACAAGCACCTCTTTCATTACGCTTTAATAGAATTAGTAAAGTTACCCTATTTCGTTAGACAGAAAACGATTTTATATAAGGATTACCAGCTAATTATCCACCATTCAATAAATAATAGCAACGTGAATAAAGAGTTCCAATTCATACTATATCGACATAAGCTTATTATTGTAACGTTTGCTCCCAATATAAAATAACAGTAAAACCAATTAATTGAAACTTCATTTAAATAATTTACGATACAATTCCACCAAACGAGATGAAAACTTACGAAACATATAATCCTCTATTCTGGCTGAGTTGCCAGATAGCGCAAGGTATTCCAGATAGCGCCATGTGTCCCATTAATCGTGTAACAGTTATATAACGGCTGTTATTCCCTTGTATATATAATAAGCTAATGAATCATATAAAATACCACAATATATGGTTATACAAGATTCGACCGTATAAAATAACACAAGCGCCTCTTTCATTACGCGTTAATAGAATTAGTAAAGTTACCCAATTTCGTTAGACGATTTTTATAAGGGAAACCCAACTAATTATGCACCATTCAATAAATAATACGTGAATAAAGAGTTCCAATTCATGTGAATGAGATACTAAAATTTTAGTTATTGTATTATCATAAGACTACATCAATATTTACTATAAATCCGAGTATATTTAATATTCTTCATTAACAAAAGCTTTAAATCCAGATCTCTAAAATATTTCCAACTTTCTTCGTCTCTTTAAACTTCGTTTTTTCAATTCCCTGCGAAGAAAATTGAAACGAAATTTAAAGATACGATGAAAGTTGGAAATACCCAAAACATAATCCGATAGAGGAAAGGATTTCCGAGAATCTGCCAAATCGGTCGCCTTATCTTACCCTTCTACGAGTCAATCAGGCTAACCTCGCCTCACTCCTTGTTTCAGCATTCATTCATTTCACACGTTTTATTGTGAATTTCATCCCATAATATATATTATATATATTATATATATATAATTATATATATATATATATATATATACCCTTTGGTTAGCTTCCGCCCGAATTATTCATTCTGACGAAGGTCAAGCTTTTCCACTCCACCTTAGACCTACAGTTTGAACCATCAACAGCCCCGCGTCTTAACCACTAGGGCACGTAGGGTGCCCATTTATCCGCCAACCACTTTCTTTTATTATGTGTAATGACCCCTTAGACCTACAGTTTGAACCATCAACAGCCCCAGCGTCTTAACCACTAGGAACGTAGGGTGCCCATTTATCTGCCAACCACTTTCTTTTATTATGTGTAATGACCACCTTAGACCTACAGTTTGAACCATCAACAGCCCAGCGTCTTAACCACTAGGACACGTAGGGTGCCCATTTATCTGCCAACCACTTTCTTTTATTATGTGTAATGACCACCTTAGACCTACAGTTTGAACCATCAACAGCCCAGCGTCTTAACCACTAGGGCACGTAGGTGCCCATTTATCCGCCAACCACTTTCTTTATTATGTGTAATGACCACCTTAGACCTACAGTTTGAACCATCAACAGCCCCGCGTCTTAACCACTAGGCACGTAGGGTGCCCATTTATCTGCCCACTTTCTTTTATTATGTGTAATGACCACCTTAGACCTACAGTTTGAACCATCAACAGCCCAGCGTCTTAACCACTAGGACACGTAGGGTGCCCATTTATCTGCCAACCACTTTCTTTTATTATGTGTAATGACCACCTTAGACCTACAGTTTGAACCATCAACAGCCCCGCGTCTTAACCACTAGGCACGTAGGGGCCCATTTATCCGCCAACCACTTTCTTTTATTATGTGTAATGACCACCTTAGACCTACAGTTTGAACCGCGGGTCGATGCAAGACAGTCGGCAGGAGACCTACCGTTGATATCTCCGGTGACTCCGCACTCAGGACGGGGGCATCCATGCCACCAGCAACCGTTAAAGGAGTACACAGTCTTCACACCAGTGACACGGTTTTCACTTAACCCATCAACCCAAAAAACACGTCCATTAATCTTAATGGGTACTTCACCCGTGTTGCGGGCGTGCTTTATGTATACACCTGTCTGTTGCTGTAGGTGTATGAGCCAGTAAATAGCCTTGTGCCCGTAACTGCGGGGATTGTTTCGGTGAATAATGGCTAAGGTGTCTTTCGGCATGAAGTTATTCTTGAACACCGTAAAACATAATGATGCGATGATGGTTGCGACTTGCAGTGGATCGCATTTGAAACGGGATATGTACATCCTTCTAAAGGCCTGGAAACATACTCTAAGCACGCGCACATCATTCACGCAATAACGCTCACATTCATCAGCTATATTATAAGGGTTACTTTCATTAAAACTGTCGTAGTATCGATCAAAGTCTTCATCCATGCAGTCAAAATAATGTTTGGGGGGTGGTGGGCCTACGTAGTTTAAAGTCTCGCTGGTGAGGAAAGTGTATGGGAAGTACCCTTTGGAAACTTCAGCTGCTACTCCCATCACCTTGGGTAGCTTTGCTAATTTACAAGGTGTGAATAATAAAGTATCTTTAAATTGTACATTGCCTCAGGGAATCACAGATAGTAGCATGACTCACGGTCTTACAGTGGGCGGAGCTTAGAATTTTCGCCTGTGCACACACAAAGGAGAAAGTGAAACGCTAATTGAAACATGAGTTATTTAATAAACGAGATATTCAGTTAACACAAGAAATAACAGAAAACACAAGAAAAAACAAATGCTTAGATTTGGTGATCACAACAACAGAAACCTAAAGAAACCTGTACTCGATATGAAGGGCTTTCATATCGTTCAGTAGTATTTTTGTTCCCAACAACCGGATGGTAAGTCATCTTTAAATACGTCTAGAATACAATCAAAAGCACGCACAAAGAGTTCATCGTTAGTTACATTATTAAACAAGTTTATAAACACGCTTTTCCAATCGAGGGTTTATTTCTACCGACCCGAGCTTTTCAATCGTGAACACGTCTTCACTCAACATAGCGGCATTGAAATAATCTTCTAAATCGTTACGACAACTGCGCGTTATATAAAGAAATAGTTCTTCAGTAATTTTCACGAACTAGGCATATTTTATAATGTTTTACTAAACATCTTCATACACCGGCGCATTATTTGAGAGGAACATATGCTCATATTTTTCCTTTCTGCCCGTCAAACGATACTCATCTCTAAAGTCTGTTAAAAACTCACGCAGGACACTAGCCACAACCTCACTACGAACCTCGTCATGATATACATTAATATAGTGATAAAAATACTTAAGATTGTCCATGCTCACGAGATTCACATTTTCAGTCGTAGGGTATGAGTAATCGACATGGTGTAGCATGACGTAATGCGGCTTGTCACACCACCCATCCGCAAGACTCATTATCCATACCTGCTGCTTCTCTTCTGCACACGCTGTTTCTTTTACTTTAGACTTTATAAAGTTTAGATCTGCAGCATACTTCAGCACATCGTCAGTGCAACGAAAGCCTTCAATGGTCTCACCAGAACATCCGTAGAGTATTTGTACATCTTGGAACTTCACACAATCCAATGTGGTTTTAAAAGAGGCATAGGAGGGGGGGAATAGGAAGTTTTTCGGTATCCACCACATCCTGGCACTTTGCTGAATACCATTTCATAAACGTTGTACAAACAATATTAAAGGTCCATTTGAATACACGTCTGATTTTTCTTCTGAATACACGTCTGATCTCTCGGTCTTACTGCAATCGACTGATCACGCAGGGAATCACAGATAGCAACATGACTCAAGGTCTTACAGTGGGCGGAGCTTAGAATTTTCGCCTGTGCACACACAAAGGAGAAAGTGAAACGCTAATTGAAACATGAGTTATTTAATAAACGAGATATTCAGTTAACACAAGAAATAACAGAAAACACAAGAAAAAACAAATGCTTAGATTTGGTGATCACAAACAACAGAAACCTAATACTTTAAAGAAAGCATTCTATTAAATACTTTTAGCCTATGTTCACGAATTAATACCGGTTTTAAAATAGATTCGACAAGAAGACCGGCTGGACTGATTTTATAGAAATTCAAGGATTCCAAGTTGATCACGAGAGAAGTATGTAGTCATCTTCCATGCTGCAAAATCTCATCGTTAGCCTGCCTGCTCAGAGCACCGACAAGAGGTAAAATCGAATCCACATCAACACAAAATTTTAGTCGCTAAAATAACAGCCTGAGTATTGTTCATGTTCTAAATTATCTTTGATCGTTTTGATAAAATTGAGTAAACTGCAGCCTTTGTTTCCTGATCAGAAACTCTCCGTCTTTTTCTGGTATGGTGCAAGGCTTCGTTGCAACCATATTCACTGCACGAGTCTACTTCACAGTCGTTGCCTTCTAATCTAGATTTACACTCTTCACTAATGCATTCGATGGGTGAATAATCATCTTGGTTGATATTATTGACACCACATTCGAGAGGGCTCACTGGGGTAACGGACACTTCAGGTAATGGCGCGGACGCTTGAGGTGGGTCGGGGACAATCTCCTCAGGTTGCCCTTGTGGCGGGGCAAATATTGTGTGGGGGTAATTATGTGTTGCTTCTAAGTAAGCAAAACGGGCCTTATGTAACACAGTGGCAATTAATAATGATTTATGCAAAGATGCACCAGCTCTTCTGGAACGTCTGGATGCAATTTTACCGAGCGATATATTTATCAACTTGTATGCTTCAAACCCGTTTGGAACGTCAGATATCATGTTCACCACCTAGGAAATGGTCAAGGCACAGAGAGCTAACTAACACGACTCTATCCTCTATTACCAATCTTGTAATGAGTTAAAGTGAAAGTTTCGCCTGCCTTTATACAATGTCGTTCTGACGTCGTTATCAAGCTCCACACAGGGAATTTCCAGGAAGTAACATGAATCACGTTGCTGTTCTTTCACCTGTACACACACACACACACACACACACACACACACACACACACACACACACACACACACACAAAGGAGAAAGTGATACGTTGGTTGAAACATGATTATTTAATAAAAAATATTCAAGCTATATATATATATATATTATATATATATATTTACAAACACGTGTAATAAATAAGTTAACAACAGACACATCAATGATTATATTCAAGACATATATTTAAAAACATGTGTATAAACAAGTTAACAAATGAAATTATGTAACCCGAGAGACGACGGACGGAGTCATTACAAGCACGGCGGAGCTGAGCTTGTAATGACTCCGTCCGTCGTCTCTCGGGTTACAGAAATTCATTGTTAACTTATTTATCACACGTTTGTAAATATGTCTTGAATATAGCATTGATGTCTGTTGTTAACTTATTTATTACACGTGTTTGTAAATATATATATATATATATATATATATATATATATAGCTTGAATATTTTTTATTAAATAAATCATGTTTCAACCAACGTATCACTTTCTCCTTTGTGTGTGTGTGTGTGTGTGTGTGTGTGTGTGTGTGTGTGTGTGTGTGTGTGTGTGTGTGGTGAAAGAACAGCAACGTGATTCATGTTACTTCCTGGAAATTCCCTGTGTGGAGCTTGATAACGACGTCAGAACGACATTGTATAAAGGCAGGCGAAACTTTCACTTTAACTCATTACAAGATTGGTAATAGAGGATAGAGTCGTGTTAGTTAGCTCTCTGTGCCTTGACCATTTCCTAGGTGGTGAACATGATATCTGACGTTCCAAACGGGTTTGAAGCATACAAGTTGATAAATATATCGCTCGGTAAAATTGCATCCAGACGTTCCAGAAGAGCTGGTGCATCTTTGCATAAATCATTATTAATTGCCACTGTGTTACATAAGGCCCGTTTTGCTTACTTAGAAGCAACACATAATTACCCCCACACAATATTTGCCCCGCCACAAGGGCAACCTGAGGAGATTGTCCCCGACCCACCTCAAGCGTCCGCGCCATTACCTGAAGTGTCCGTTACCCCAGTGAGCCCTCTCGAATGTGGTGTCAATAATATCAACCAAGATGATTATTCACCCATCGAATGCATTAGTGAAGAGTGTAAATCTAGATTAGAAGGCAACGACTGTGAAGTAGACTCGTGCAGTGAATATGGTTGCAACGAAGCCTTGCACCATACCAGAAAAAGACGGAGAGTTTCTGATCAGGAAACAAAGGCTGCAGTTTACTCAATTTTATCAAAACGACTCAAAGATAATTTAGAACATGAACAATACTCAGGCTGTTATTTTAGCGACTAAAATTTTGTGTTGATGTGGATTCGATTTTACCTCTTGTCGGTGCTCTGAGCAGGCAGGCTAACGATGAGATTTTGCAGCATGGAAGATGACTACATAGCTTCTCTCGTGATCAACTTGGAATCCTTGAATTTCTATAAAATCAGTCCAGCCGGTCTTCTTGTCGAATCTATTTTAAACCGGTATTAATTCGTGAACATAGGCTAAAAGTATTTAATAGAATGCTTTCTTTAAAGTATTAGGTTTCTGTTGTTTGTGATCACCAAATCTAAGCATTTGTTTTTTCTTGTGTTTTCTGTTATTTCTTGTGTTAACTGAATATCACGTTTATTAAATAACTCATGTTTCAATTAGCGTTTCACTTTCTCCTTTGTGTGTGCACAGGCGAAAATTCTAAGCTCCGCCCACTGTAAGACCTGAGCATGTTGCTATCTGTGATTCCCTGCGTGATCAGTCGATTGCAGTAAGACCGAGAGATCAGACGTGTATTCAGAAGAAAAATCAGACGTGTATTCAAATGGCGACCTTTAATATTGTTTGTACAACGTTTATGAAATGGTATTCAGCAAAGTGCCAGGATGTGGCGGATACCGAAAAACTTCCTATTCCCCCCTCCTATGCCTCTTTTAAAACCACATTGGATTGTGTGAAGTTCCAAGATGTACAAATACTCTACGGATGTTCTGGTGAGACCATTGAAGGCTTTCGTTGCACTGACGATGTGCTGAAGTATGCTGCAGATCTAAACTTTATAAAGTCTAAAGTAAAAGAAACAGCGTGCAGAAGAGAAGCAGCAGGTATGGATAATGAGTCTTGCGGATGGGTGGTGTGACAAGCCGCATTACGTCATGCTACACCATGTCGATTACTCATACCCTACGACTGAAAATGTGAATCTCGTGAGCATGGACAATCTTAAGTATTTTTATCACTATATTAATGTATATCATGACGAGGTTCGTAGTGAGGTTGTGGCTAGTGTCCTGCGTGAGTTTTTAACAGACTTTAGAGATGAGTATCGTTTGACGGGCAGAAAGGAAAAATATGAGCATATGTTCCTCTCAAATAATGCGCCGGTGTATGAAGATGTTTAGTAAAACATTATAAAATATGCCTAGTTCGTGAAAATTATCTGAAGAACTATTTCTTTATATAACGGCAGTTGTCGTAACGATTTAGAAGATTATTTCAATGCCGCTATGTTGAGTGAAGACGTGTTCACGATTGAAAAGCTCGGGTCGGTAGAAATAAACCCTCGATTGGAAAAGCGTGTTTATAAACTTGTTTAATAATGTAACTAACGATGAACTCTTTGTGCGTGCTTTTGATTGTATTCTAGACGTATTTAAAGATGACTTACCATCCGGTTGTTGGGAACAAAAATACTACTGAACGATATGAAAGCCCTTCATATCGAGTACAGGTTTCTTTAGGTTTCTGTTGTTTGTGATCACCAAATCTAAGCATTTGTTTTTTCTTGTGTTTTCTGTTATTTCTTGTGTTAACTGAATATCTCGTTTATTAAATAACTCATGTTTCAATTAGCGTTTCACTTTCTCCTTTGTGTGTGCACAGGCGAAAATTCTAAGCTCCGCCCACTGTAAGACCGTGAGTCATGCTACTATCTGTGATTCCCTGAGGCAATGTACAATTTAAAGATACTTTATTATTCACACCTTGTAAATTAGCAAAGCTACCCAAGGTGATGGGAGTAGCAGCTGAAGTTTCCAAAGGGTACTTCCCATACACTTTCCTCACCAGCGAGACTTTAAACTACGTAGGCCCACCACCCCCCAAACATTATTTTGACTGCATAGCCCGTTTCAAATGCGATCCAGTGCAAGTCGCAACCACCATCGCATCATTATGTTTTACGGTGTTCAAGAATAACTTCATGCCTAAAGACACCTTAGCCATTATTCACCGAAACAACCCCCGCAGTTACGGACACAAGGCTATTTACTGGCTCATACACCTGCAGCAACAAACAGGTGTATACATAAAGCACGCCCGCAACACGGGTGAAGTACCCATTAAGATTAATGGACGTGTTTTTTTTGGGTTGATGGGTTAAGTGAAAACCGTGTCACTGGTGTGAAGACTGTGTACTCCTTTAACGGTTGCTGGTGGCATGGATGCCCCCGTCCTGAGTGCGGAGTCACCGGAGATATCAACGGTAGGTCTCCTGCCGACTGTCTTGCATCGACCCGCGGTTCAAACTGTAGGTCTAAGGTGGTCATTACACATAATAAAAGAAAGTGGTTGGCGGATAAATGGGCCCCCTACGTGCCCTAGTGGTTAAGACGCGGGGCTGTTGATGGTTCAAACTGTAGGTCTAAGGTGGTCATTACACATAATAAAAGAAAGTGGTTGGCAGATAAATGGGCACCCTACGTGTCCTAGTGGTTAAGACGCTGGGGCTGTTGATGGTTCAAACTGTAGGTCTAAGGTGGTCATTACACATAATAAAAGAAAGTGGTTGGCGGATAAATGGGCACCCTACGTGCCCTAGTGGTTAAGACGCGGGGCTGTTGATGGTTCAAACTGTAGGTCTAAGGTGGTCATTACACATAATAAAAGAAAGTGGTTGGCGGATAAATGGGCACCCTACGTGCCCTAGTGGTTAAGACGCTGGGCTGTTGATGGTTCAAACTGTAGGTCTAAGGTGGTCATTACACATAATAAAAGAAAGTGGTTGGCAGATAAATGGGCACCCTACGTGTCCTAGTGGTTAAGACGCTGGGCTGTTGATGGTTCAAACTGTAGGTCTAAGGTGGTCATTACACATAATAAAAGAAAGTGGTTGGCAGATAAATGGCACCCTACGTGTCCTAGTGGTTAAGACGCTGGGGCTGTTGATGGTTCAAACTGTAGGTCTAAGGTGGTCATTACACATAATAAAAGAAAGTGGTTGGCGGATAAATGGGCACCCTACGTGCCCTAGTGGTTAAGACGCGGGGCTGTTGATGGTTCAAACTGTAGGTCTAAGGTGGAGTGGAAAGCTTGACCTTCGTCAGAATGAATAATTCGGGCGGAAGCTAACCAAAGGGTATATATATATATATATATATATATATATATATATAGATATATATTATATATATGGGATGAAATTCACAATAAAACGTGAAATGAATGAATGCTGAAACAAGGAGTGAGGCGAGGTTTAGCCTGATTTGACTCGTAGAAGGGTAAGATAAGGCCGACCGATTTTGGCAGATTCTCGGAAATCCTTTCCTCTATCGGATTATGTTTTGGGTATTTCCAACTTTCATCGTATCTTTAAATTTCGTTTTTCAATTTTCTTCGCAGGGGAATTGAAAACGAAGTTTAAAGAGACGAAGAAAGTTGGAAATATTTTAGAGATCTGGATTTAAAGCTTTTGTTAATGAATAATTTAAATATACTCGGATTTATAGTAAATATTGATGTAGTCTTATGATAATACAATAACTAAAATTTTAGTTATATCATTCACATGAATTGGAACTCTTTATTCACGTATTATTTATTGAATGGTGCATAATTAGTTGGGTTTCCCTTATAAAATCGTCTACGAAATTGGGTAACTTTACTAATTCTATTAACGCGTAATGAAAGAGGCGCTTGTGTTATTTTATACGGTCGAATCTTGTATAACCATATATTGTGGTATTTTATATGATTCATTAGCTTATTATATATACAAGGGAATAACAGCCGTTATATAACTGTTACACGATTAATGGGACACATGGCGCTATCTGGAATACCTTGCGCTATCTGGCAACTCAGCCAGAATAGAGGATTATATGTTTCGTAAGTTTTCATCTCGTTTGGTGGAATTGTATCGTAATTATTTAAATGAAGTTTCAATTAATTGGTTTTACTGTTATTTTATATTGGGAGCAAACGTTACAATAATAAGCTTATGTCGATATAGTTTATGAATTGAAACTCTTTTCACGTTTGCTATTATTTTATTGAATGGTGGATAATTAGCTGGTAATCCTTATATAAAATCGTTTTCTGTCTAACGAAATAGGGTAACTTTACTAATTCTATTAAAGCGTAATGAAAGAGGTGCTTGTGTTATTTTATTACGGTCGAATCTTGTATAACCATATATTGTGGTATTTTATATGATTCATTAGCTTATTATATATACAAGGAAAATAACAGCCGTTTATAGTGTTACACGATTAATGGGACACATGGCGCTATCTTCAAGTCGAAATAACATAGTTTACCGTAAATGAAGTTTTCTATTATGACGTTTTCGAAGGTAAACTATGTTATTTGTTTCCAATGAATTCAAATTTGCTTCTAAACTAAAATTAAATGTTATAAAATAAATTATATATATTATATATATATAATATATATATATAATATATATATATATATATATATATATTGTGGGGGAAGATCTCTAGCCCGTTCTTCGACCCGAACCCGTTTCATTGTAGAAATAATAATAATAATAATTGATGTGCAATCGATTAATGAGACACATGGCGCTATCTGGCAACTCAGCCAGAATAGAGGATTATAAAAGATCGCGAAGTTGATGAAGAACCATTCCCCCCTCGGCTCCGGCCGAGTAAGGAGCTCTGCTCCTTCTATTTCATGCCCTTTGGTAAACCCCATAGTGGCCTCTTAGGTTAGGGAAACGAAAATAAATTGGGGGAGAACTCCACTCTGTCCTTCAGGTGTCTCTCTCTCTCCTTCAGGCGCCTCTCTCTCTCTCCTGCATGTTTGCCTCCAGCATGTGTACTCCTGCATGTGTACATCCAGCATGTGTACCTACTGCATGTGTACCTCCAGCATGTGTACTCCTGCATGTGTACCTCCAGCATGTGTACCTACTGCATGTGTTCTCCTGCATGTGTACCTACTGCATGTGTACCTCCAGCATGTGTACTCCTGCATGTGCACCTATCCTCTCTCCTTCAGGCGTCTCTCCCTCCTACAGGCATCTCTCTCTTCTTCAGGCGTCTCTCCCTCCTACAGGCGTCTCTCCCTCCTACAGGCATCTCTCTCTCTCTTCTTCAGGCGTCTCTGGCTCAGCCAACTGGCTGATTAGGATAATAATGGAATACATGGCGCTATCTGGCAACTCAGCCAACTGGCTGATTAGGAGCCTATAAAACAACGCCAGACCGGCTGAAAGTCTCAGTGTGCACTTGGCTCCTGCCAGGTGAACACCTCTCCTCCTCCTTTCTCTCCTCCTTCTTTCTCTTGGGGGATAACGCCGCCTCCAAGTTTTCCCCCCACCCCCCTTTGCAACATCCCCCTTTGCAACAACCCCCACCCCCCTTTGCAACATTACATAATAACCTGCAACATTCCTGCACTCTCCCCTTTTGCGGCTATACTACTTAAGTTGATATGTGAATGAATATAATATTGAGAGCATCTTCTATTTTAATATGCTGATATTGGAATTTCCTGTTCTTGCATTATGAAAAAAAATGTCGGTTGGAAAAGATGTCACTGACTGTGAAAGGAGCATGATAGAAAGGTTGGTGTCTCAGTATTAAAAGTCGCATGATAACCCTCAAGGTTATGAATATATGGAAAGAAATAGAAAAAAATACACCACATAAGCACAGTAGTGTTCCCATTATTCTCTCCAGCTTTATTCGAGTTTTATCACTGATTCGTATTTTGAGGGGCTTTACTACAGTTCCTATAACATAATTTTTACTGATACTGATACTTTTTTTACCGATACCTTATTACAGTTCGTAATAAGGTTCTTCTGTCACATTATGTCAGTGTTGCTTTACGCCCACTAGACTGTTTATTTGATTTAGAGTTTTTCCATTTCCTTCCGAGTATTCATAACCTTGAGGACTGTTCCTCGAGATACAGGTACAATTACGCAACTTTTAATACCGAGACACCAACCAAACGGGCTTCGATTATCATGCTCCTTTCAGTCAGTAATACCTTAAAATATTAAAACAGATGTTCTCATTGTTATATTATTATCATATTTTACCTAGTAAAATGTATATCACGCCATTAATTAACGATATATAAAAAATACAGCTCCGAAACTGTTTCCATATATATAGAGTGTCCCAGGGCTTTGTCAATATTTCAGGAGATTATTTTTGAGGTCATTCACAGTCAAAAATGTCCTATGAACATGGGTCCGATTCTCAACGGTTAGGGAGCTATGGGTATTTGAAGTTAAAGAGTGGTTCACAAATAATGTGTTTTATTGAACAAGTGCTAAGTATGTACAGCTCAGTCTACAATAAATGTTCAAAATGGCCGCCTTCAGCTTCAATACACATTCTAACTCGTCGTAACATTGAATGAGTAACCCTACCAACAACGTCAGGGTTGTTCTATATGCAGGGCCGCCAAGAGCTGCCCCGGGCCCAGGGGAAGGATTGGTATATAGGCCCCCCTGTTTACTCAATATTTTATTGTGAATGTTTTTTGTGTTCATAACAAGCAAAGTCGTTATATGTCCAAGTCACTATTCAAAACATACAGTATGAATAAACAACTCAGAGGAAAATGACCATTTTATTTTTCGAATCAATTATATTAATTCCATCACCATACAATTTATAAATGCAGTCCAAGTCCATGCATGCAAGACAATTGTTTACTGCAAGATTTTCATAATTAGAAGTGTACTTTCTTTGCCTTCTCTCTAGCAAAGTGGTAAATGATTTTGATGAAATTTAAAGTACGGGCTAACTGGCTTTCAATTACAATGGTTCCCAGATCTGTGAGTCGGTCTTGGGCATTGGTGGACCGCAGATAATATTTTACCTGTTTCAGTTTGACTATGATAATCTCTATAAAATGTATGTTCATTAATTATATTTCGTCTGTTATTTAATCAATTGCTTTATTAATATTTTTAGATTTTATCCCCCCTCTTTCCGGGCCCCCTAGAGGTCCGGGCCCAGGGGATTTTTCCACGGTATTCCCACCCACTCGGTGGGCCTGTCTGTATGTGTTGCGTAGCATCCATAATTCTACGAAGCATTCATCTCTTCTGTTCGTTTTTTGCTTGTACACCATCCCCTTCATTTGGCCGTGCAGATAAATTTATAGTGGGGTGAGGTCTTTTTTATTGTAGACCGAGATATACATACAGTACTTAGCACTTGTTCAATAAAACACATTATTTTGTGTGAACCACCTTTAACTTCAAATACCCATAGCTCCGTAATTGTTCAGAATCAGACCCATGTTCATGGAACATTTTTGACTGGGAATGACCTCAAAAATAATCACCTGAAATATTGACATAAATCCTGGGTCACCCTGTATATACTTTGTCAGTGTTTTCCATTTTCTATTTCCCAACCGCAATGCTGCCAAATTCCACCAAAAAACAATAATAATGCTTTCAAAATTTAAAACTAACTCAACATAACACAAATTTGGGATCTTTTCCTTTAAGTTTATAGCAACCCCCCAATTTCTGTACGCCCTTGACGATTGGTTAAGTTAAGTCGTGATATTTTCGTTAGTTTTAACGAAAATATAACAATGGATGTGTGGTTCTACTTCGTGGGATACGGACGTTTTGTTTCAGCTCTGTGTAATATCGAAATAACTAATGTTTATAAGTTCAGTGGTAAATGCTATCTTATACCAGTGTGAGTGTTAAACATCAGTGAATTCGCGGTAATAATTTATTAAGTGAAAGCAGGTGGCATATAGCGTGTAGAAAGAAAAACTACATCAATTGAAACATAATTTGAAAATAACTCGAACGGAAAATCAGCCCCCTGAGATTTTTAAATTAGGCCTATACAGGGAAAGAAGGTCAGAGAAAATTCGAAAGAGCCATAAAACGGGAAGGTCAAGTTTTCGAGACGAAATTTGAGAAGTGAGAAGGAAAGAAGCAAACTAAAGGAAAGAATAAAGACCATAACCTCATCGATATACAATTGAAGTTAGCACCCAGAGGTCCGGAAACGCATCCTAGAGAGGTAGATAGAATATGTGAAGGCTTAAACATAAATTCAAAGAAAGTAAATTGAGAAAATGTAAATAAAGATTTAAAGCAGGTAAATTGGGAATTACTACTTCACGAGAAGACTCCACAAGAAACACTATGTATAATAGTGACTGAAACCAAACCTATAATACTGAAACATATTCCAGAGAGACAGGAAACAAAACGTAGCAAGCTCGAGAGGAAAATCAGGACACTATTCAGGCAACGAATGCAAACCGTAAAACATCTTCACAGATGCAGAACTGATGCAGAGAAGCTCAAACTAGAGAGGAAACTTGGCGAAATAGAAATGGACCGAAAACAAACATTCATACATAAGACAAACGAGGAGGAAAACAAGGTAGCAAAAAACATAAAAAATAACCCGAAATACTTCTAAACGTTTGCGAAAAGGAAAATGCAATTGATAGGCGTTGATAGACGGGGAGGCCGAATACACAAATGACCCGAAAGAAATAAGGGAACTGCTTAGGGAACAATTTAATTTTGTGTTTAGCACCCCTAAGTCCGAGCTGGAAGTGGAAATCCCAGACGAATTTTTCGACATAGATACAAATCAACCAAGAACAAATTCGGACACAAACCTACTAATGGACTTCGAGTTCACGGAAGGAGATGTAATTACGGCCTTATCACAGATGCGAGACAATTCAGCGCCAGGGGGGTAGACACATGGAGTGCCACGTTTCTGAAGAAATGCAAAGAGAGTATTGCCAAACCGCTATACTTACTATGGAGGAAATCACTCGACACAGGACAAATTTCACTCCCCTTAAAGAACGCGAACATTGCTTCCCTATTTAAAGATGGTAAATGAGCAATGCCCAAGAATTTTCGGCCAGTGGCTTTCACCTCACACCTTATAAAATGTTTTGAACGTATAATTAGAGGCAAAACTACATACTACTTACAAGAAAAAGACTTATACAACCCAAATCAACATGGCTTCAGGGCTGGAAGATCATGCATATCACAGCTACTAGACCATCAGGAGAAAATATTAGAAACATTGTGTCGAGGACAAAACATAGATGTAATATATATGGACTTTGCTAAAGCCTTCGATAAATGTGACCATGGAATTATAGCACACAAACTTAATAATACAGGAATTACTGGAAAGCCAGGAAGGTCGATATTTAATTTCTTGACGCAAAGAACACAAAGAGTGATGGTAAACGGAGTTAAATCGGAAGTCTCGGAAGTCGTGAGCTCTGTCCCACAAGGCACGGTATTAGCTCCCTTGCTGTTCATAATAATGATTGCAGATATTGATGCAGATATTAAGGACAGTACTGTATCATGCTTCGCAGATAACACCAAGATATGTATGGAAATATTGAACGAAGGTGACATACGAAAATTAAAAAAAGGCATTGAAACATTATTCCAGTGGGCAGAAGACAACAATATGAAATTCAACGAAGAAAAATTCCAACTTCTAAGATATGGTAATAACAAGGAGCTACAGAAAAAAAGGGTACAAAACTCTGCAAGCCAAACAGATAACACCAAGTCCACAAGTCAGGGATCTTGGAGTAATAATGTCGTCGGATGCAGAATTCAGAGAGCACTATAACATCAAAATTACAACGGCTCGAGAAATAATGAGAATCATCTGGAGGAGCTTCCACAAGCAGAAAAGCAAACATCATGCTCAAATTATGGAAGAGTCTTGACCTACCAGTAATTGAGTATTGCTCAGTACTTACAAGTCCATACAGAAAACGAGACATTGCGAACACTGAAGCTATACAAAGGACTTTTACGTCTAAGATAGAGGAAACGGAAAGTGAAGACTACTGGTCTCGACTACAATCCCTGGAACTCTACTCTCTCGAAAGAAGGCGCGAGCGGTACACAATAATATACATATGGAAAATACTTGAGGGCTCTGTCTCTAACCTTAGAAATGAAATAGAAACAAACTGGAATGAGAGAAGAGGCAGATTTTGTACGGTCCCAGCTGCGTTGGGACAAGGGGACATGAAAACGAGGATGGAAAATATCCTCAGAATAAGAGGCCCAAAGCTTTTTAATGTCCTACCAAAAGAAGTGAGGAATCTCCACCACACCGACCTGAATAATTTCAAGAACCAGCTGGACAGATTCCTTTGCAAAGTCCCTGACCAGCCATGCGTGGCTGGCTACGAGGGCAGGAGGGGATCAGACAGCAATTCCCTCCTTCACCAAATCCCGAAAATGAGGCGGGATACTGCAGAGGGGTCGACCGCAGATCGATCATGAACCGTCGTTCAAACTCACCTAAAGTAAGTACGTATGGCGGTGCTATTTTTATTGTTGTTTTACTGTGTTCTTTTATAGCACCCCCATTGTTATATTTTCGTTAAAACTAACGAAAATATCACGACTTAACCTAACCAGTCGTCAAGGGCGTACATAAATTGGGGGTGCTATAAAAGAAAAGATCCCAAATTTGAAATCAAACAAACATATTTACAGTTTATTATGCCCATAAAAAATATATGCTCAGTTTCAAGTTACGTGTTCAGGGGTGAACTGGATGTTGAACAGTGGTTTCAAAAACCTGTCTCTTTGATGATTGTCTATCGTCTTAATGCTTCGATGGAAATTTCCAGCAAAGTTAATGCGTAGACGACAGACAATCGTCCTATATTTTTTCGTTTCGTGTGTGAGTCTTCAAAAGACCTTAAGTTGTATTTGTTGAGTTCAGTTAGTTTACCTTCGGCATTAAGGACAAGCCGACTGAAAGAGACTATGGAAAACTCACCTCAGCTCTTGTATGTGTTAGGTCCCAAACAGGCGGTGTTTGTGGTCCATATTCTAAACGCGAATTTTGTTTGTTGCTATTTTTAATCACTGAATATACGTAGGCAGGTCATTATGCCTAGTTGTTTTTTGCGATAGGCCTACCCTATTATTGTTTTTCAAATGAAATTTACATAGAACTTGAAGAGAGTTTAAACATGTCCCTTTTATCCTTAGAGCTTCACTACCAGTTGGGGCGAGCACCGCGTATTTTTCCTTTTTCCTGGTTTTTACCGATGTTTGTACAGGGTGGGCCGTAAGTTTCCATACATAGGAAAAATTAAACGTTTGTTTTTATGTTTCAGATACCCTAAGAATATGCGTTTGACGTAAGATCTTGTTTACTGATGAAGCAAATTTTTACGTCAATGGAGAGGTTAATCAGCAAAACATACGTTATTGGAGTAATGCTAACCCTAACTGGCTGAGTCCGACGAAGATGCAAGGTGCCGGTAAAGTGATGGTGTGGGCCGGGATATGGGGTGACAGAATTATTGGACCAATTTTTGTCAGTGGAAATCTTAATGCCGAAAGGTATCTTAACATGTTGCAAGAAGAGATTTTCCCATCCCTGCTAAACGAGGAAGGTAACTTCCCAGTTTACTTCCAGCAAGATGGAGCTCCACCTCATTATGGTCTTCACGTGCGTCGGTATTTGGATCAGCAGTTTCCGGATGCTTGGATTGGTCGGCGTGGTCCTGTGGAGTGGCCTCCCAGATCCCCAGATCTCACCCCCCTTGATTTCTATCTTTGGGGCACTTGAAGGCCATGGTGTATCAGGAAAAGATACGAGACATAAATCATCTAAAGGAACGTATCACCAACGCCATTACAAGCATAACGTCAACTGTGCTAATGCGTGTTCATCAACAGTGGGGAACACGTATTGAAATGTGTTTTCAAAACAATGGCAACCATGTAGAGCATATTATATAAATAAAAATGGTTGTCCATAACAAAATGTTTATTTTTCCTATGTATGGAAACTTACGGCCCACCCTGTAGATGGAAAATTTTCAGACGTGTACAGTATTTACTTATTTTCGTTAGTTTTCTTCTCGAAATGGTTTTGATGATATCCAGTAGAAAGTTTTATACGAAAAAGTACATGCTCCTACGTCTTCTCTGTTGTCAATGTAGGCCTCACGGCCTAGTCCCTCTGATAGTAGGCCGAATGCTTACATAAGCTTTTGTTTTTCGACACCTCCCAAGGCAATTTCCCTCATCTTCAATGGGCTTAACCCTAAAACTGAGGCAATTTGTAGTTATACAATAAAAATAAATTATTATTTTGTATTGGAATACGACTTGAAAGTTCCATATTTTAAAGTACCGTTTTGTAGGCGTCTTTAGGCCTGGGTTTGAAGTAGGCCTTGCTCTAAACTGTAATGTGAACTGTAATGCAAACTGTATAATAGACGTGTATATTTTTTTCGTATACAGGGGGACCGAAGAAAAATTTGTTTGTTATACATTAAATTTTTTGATAAACAATGTTTCATAAGCCATTTCAAATGAGTTAAGAGGGATAGAGTAAGACAGTAGAAAGAGAAATGTTTGTTGATATTGCAAAATTGGGACTTTATTAATAATACAAAATATAGTAAAATTTTTAACATAAATGAAAAACATTAATTAATTCGAAATAGGCCTCAGATGAATTCCAGAAAAGACTACGTGACTGCCTGCACGAAAACATCCAAACAGGTCTTAACTCCTTTGGCCTGGAACATGTGACGTTGTTTTGTTCAACCAAAGGGATGTGAGAGAATACATCACGTGATGCCACGCCTCCACTTCAGCAAATCATGTATTTGTAATCTTAGTTTCAAATAATACTTGAAATATACAGTATAATTAAATCATTTAATGTTGTCCAATAGATGACATAAGTTAGTTAAATAACAGAAAACAGTTAAGAATTCTTAAAACTCATAATATAATGAACTTAAGATTATTTGTAAGTTCCAGGATCAAACAAAAAAAAGATGTGAGATTGTATTTTCCCAAGGCGAGATGAATTCGAATTCTTGAGGCAGAAGGGAAAAAGAGAGTGTAGCGCAGGGCTGCCACAAGATTTTAGGTCAAGGTAACAAAATTGACAAACAAAAGGTAACAAATCAGCCAAAAAGGTAACAAAATATATAAAAAATTTAAAATTGATTATAAAATAACAAAGTTCATTATATTTATTTGTGCTTCAATTATATTTGCATTCAAAAATGACCACAAAATAAGAGCAAGCGCGTTCACAAACACAATCTATGATAAATGTTGTTACAAGTTTGCAACTGGAACACTGACAGACTGCTGACTGACTCTGACTGAGACAGTGTGGGGGAGTCACTGAGTCAGTAAGCCGAGAACCGAAAACGTTTTCAAACATAGTCGTGACTCGTGAGATTTATACGCGAACGAACGATGTACGGAATATATAATCAGAAATATACAGTATATGCCATCTAAATTATTTAGCACTTTTTCCATCTGTAATTTAATGGTTTTAAATATGCTAATTTCTTTATAAAACTAATAATTTTAAATATTTTTAGGTAAACCGATAAAGCATATAAAAAACTCTAAAACGTAACAAATTTTTTGAACGTCGTACCAAAAGTATGAAAAAGATAGAAAGTAACACATTTGTTACGAACGTAACAAATGTGGCAGCCCTGGGTAGCGTAGGTAGATCGAGATTCGAGAGTCAATCAATCAGTAGATAACAGTCAAGCAGAGAGAGAAGTTAGTCGAGAGCAGTCTATCAGATCTTATTTTCCCTCCCTTGTCATTTTTATTTTAATACTTCCACTCGAGTTCGTGAGAAAAAGGGCCTACTTTTAAGATGAACTTAGGCCAGTAAATTTGTTCAATTAACCTTCAGGGTAATCCTTGAGGAACAACAGTAGAATTCTACCAGGGTCTAGGGCCTTATTCCCTTATATCATTTGATTTCCTATCAAGGCCTATTCCCCTTTTTTATTGTACCGGGTGCGTATAAAGTAACGCAAGTGAAGAGAGAAATCCGATTTGAATTACATTAACACGAGTGAACATAGACAAGTAATACTCATTACATGTACTTTATAACAACTGTATATTCGATAGTAAGGTTTATAAAAGGTGTTGAAAATGTTTTTACAAGTTACAAAACGAGTTGAAACTAGTTTAAACCAGTACAAATCGAATTTCTCTCTCTTCATTTGCGTTACTTTATACACACTCTGTATAAAGTAAGTGTAATTTAATTTATTTTGTGAACGAACATAAGATTAAAATATTAAAACTGTGTTGTGTTTCATAAAAAACAGTTGGAAGTATATTTTAACATGTTACAATAACACTGGGGAACACAACTTTTGGTGACTTAGATGTTAGACCTGTTTCTGGGTATATTGAGGTCGCTGATTCTAAAAATGACATTAGTTTTTCTCCATCAGCTCTGCTTATCAAGATATGATATATATCTATATATATTTCTATATAATGTATATAATAATATATAATTGCTGACTGGCATTCACTGTTGTTGTCAATTGAATACAAAAGTATGATGAATGTCAGCAAAAATAGTGTATTAACATCAAACAAGCATAAGGTATGAAAAATATTTCTTAAATTGAAACAAGCTTGAGACACGAACGGCAAAAAAAGTTCTTTCATTGAGACATCTCACATAAACCGCGTTTCTGAGATTTCTTGCGATGAGATGTGCCAGGACATTCGCGTTGGATGCTCCAGCAGTAATCTGCCATCATGTGAGTATCCCATCGTCCGCGGTACCGTTCTTCCATGGTCCTTAGTTCTTGGTGAAATCGTTCACCCTGTTCCTCGCTTAGATCACCGAGGTTATCTGGGAAACGATCCAAATGACTGTGGAGGTAATGCAGTTTGATGCTCATTTTACAGCCAAGTTTACAAAAAGAAGAGAGCATATTCTCCACTAGTTCACCGTAGTTATCGGCCTTATAGTTCCCAAGGAAATTCTTCACAACCATACTAAACGATGACCACGCACGTGCCTCAATGTTGTCCATTGAATCTTGGAAACGCGGGTCTTTCATGAGTTCCCGGATTTGCGGTCCATCGAAAATACCTGCCTTCAGCTTTTCCATGCTCAGCGCAGGAAATTTTCTACATATGTAGCCAAAACACGTCCCATCTCTGTTCAAAGCCTTTATAAATTGTTTCATCAAACCTAGTTTGATGTGCAGTGGTGGCAATATGATCCTTTCTCTGTCAACCAAAGCTTCTTTGATGATATTTTTTTCTCCAACCACCATGTTTTCTCTCAGAGGCCACTGTCTTCTCACCCAGTGTTCATCTTTAGCTCTACTGTCCCAGAGACATATAAAGCACGGGTACTTGGTGTACCCGCTCTGCTGGCCCAGGAGAAAATTCACCATCTTCAGATCCACACAGCTCACCCATTGGTGGTCTCGGTATGATATCTTTTCTAGGACTAGGGCGACTGTCCCGTGCTCTTCTCTCATACCGACTGAGTGACCAATTGTGATTGATCTGTATCTGTTGCCGTTGTGTAGAAGAACACATTTTAGGCTCCGTTTGGAGCTATCTATGAATAACCGCCATTCACTTGGTGTGTATTCCGATATGCCCATTTTCATCAGCAATCCGCGCACATTGTTGCAGAAAACTAAATCGTTCTCTTTTGAGAAGAAGGGCAGTAAATCCTTTTCTCTGTCGCGATATAACGTGATTTTGGTTCCCGGCAGCAGTAAATTTTTTTCTCCCAGCCTGGAAGCTAACAATTCAGACGATTTCTTCGAAAGACTTAAGTCCCTTATGAGGTCGTTTAATTCGTGTTGACTAAAACCTTCTGCAACTGATGACGGTCCTTCGAAATCACTGTCATTTTGCCCACATATGCTTTCTTTGTCAGTAGCAGATTCATCATCATCTTGAGGGAGCTCTGGAAGATGGCTGAATGATGGGACAGGTATCTCATCTGAATGTAAAACAGGCCGTCTAGCTGAGTCTATGTCAGGATACGTCCATTTACTCCGGTTACGTCCATTGATGCCCTTTATATTCACCAAACAAAAGTAACAGTCATCACTGTGGTTTCTCTGTTCTCTCCATACCATTGGTATACCAAATTTCAGGCACCTCCTCTTTCCGTTGGTCCATTGCCGCAGATGCTCCGTACACGTTTTACACACAACATGAGGAGCCCATGGCTTATCTTGGTCCCCTAGTTGTACTTTGAAATAGGCAAAATAAGCTTTTTTCACAAAATCAGTAATAGTTTTTCTCTATTCAATGAACGTGTACTCTCCGCAGATAAAACAAAACACATCTGGATGATTTAAACACTCTTCGTGATGAAGCCATGTCAACACCTGTAACAGGAAAGAATTCACGTTAGTACATGTACAATACACATGCAAAAAGCAACATCAGCAAAATCATAGCTACAATTTAATTATACAGATGCATTTAATTTACGAGCAACTCATAATACCGTTCCAGAAGGGTAATAAAGTAGGTAATGACGTATGCAATATCTCAAAAACTAGAGCTGCTAGAACAAAATGGATGATATTTTCTGAATCAGTGGCATGAAAATATCCAGAATAAGGTCTAAAATCTCAGACACCAAGAAAAAGTTTTTTTTTTGTTCCCCAGTGTAATCAGTGTCACTGAGCTGAGGTTTGAGTGAAAAATAATACGACGAAAAACAACATAAATAGGTTTACCCTACCATCAATGTTCCCTCTAAGGTGTGCGCGTGTGCGCGCGCACACGCTTTGTGAAACCCGCGCACACAGCAAAATAAAATGCGCACAGGCTCAAGCGTTTCATGAGTCACGACATTAAATGAAGTAATTTAAAAAATTTCAGTTTAATGGATTCTGTAAAGAACAAATTAAAAAACCGTTTGAAAGAAAATCATTTGGACATGCTCATGCGAATTAAAAGTTATTTGAATGATGACGGATGTATTACTCTTCATAGAGTTTATTTGGAATGGACAAATGCTAAAGATCGTAGGGAGAAATCATAATCATACTTAAATGAAAGGCACTTTCATTTAATGTTATTTTGATTATATTTTATTTTATTGAATTTTATTATTTTTATTTTATTCCTATTTTGTGAATGGATAAAATCATGTATTAATCTTGAAAGTCTATTTTAAATTGCTAAATGCTAAAATTTGTTTTGAGAAATGATAACTAAAATAGTCATTTTCAATTAATGTTATTTTAATTTTATTTCTTTATTTTGTTGAATTTTATTTTACTATTTTTTATTTTATTAATATTTTTAGAATGGATAAAATGTTTTCTTTCATAAGAATATATAATATTGTAAACAGTTTTTAATATCCATTTAATAGTACCGTAATGATCAAGCTATCACCTTATGGAAATAATATTTATTAAGTATTTAATATGTATATATATTTAATTTTGAAGATAATAGCGCTCAGAAAAGTTTGCACAATTTTACACCATGAATCTAAATGTATGCACAACGAAAATTTCTTGCGCACACGGACTAAAAAAAATTAGAGGGAACATTGCCTACCATCTTCGTATTATAAACAATAATATCGTGCATTATGCATTAATAACGTTAACACTCACCTACGAAAGGTTCAATGGGGGGGGGGTCACCCACCAGTTACCGACCCCAGGGCTCACCTGGGTAAGGGACGTCACCTTGGGAGAAACATCGCATTCACCACGTTATTCAGGACTTATTTATTTATTTAAGGACTTATTTAGGTCCCAAGAAGCCAATTACTCAAATTAGTTTAAAGTTGCCAATCAGTTTGACTCCCCTATATATATATATATATATATATATATATATAGGGTGTTCATAAAAGATCTGGACGATTTCAATCTTTATTAATTTGATAACCCAATAACATACAAAGAAACAAGTTTGTCCATGTCACTCTGCATAGCTAAAAGTTTTGCATACATGTTTAATAAACTTCAGCATGTGCGCCATTGGTCGCCTGTACAACATCCAATCGATATTCAATTTCTCGCCATGTGCGTTCAAGCATGCCAGCATCGACCATCGCTATTACATCCCTGATCCTGATTCGTAGTTCATGGATGCTGACAACCTTGGTCTTGTACACAACATCTCTAACAAATCCCTAGAGGAAGAAGTCCAATGGCGTAATGTCCGGTGATCATGTAGGCCAAGGAATAGGTCCATTACGGCCATTTCAGCGACCCGGAAAATTTTCATTGAGGGCCTCACGCACAACCAGAGCCCAATGTGGAGGTGCTCCATCTTGCTGATAGATAATGTCCGGCTGCAATTCTTGTAGCTGTGGAAACACAAATTGCTCCAGCATGTCAAGATAGAAGATTGATGTCACAGTACCCTCAGCGAAAAGAATGGCCCAATCAGTCGGTCATGTATGAGACCGCACCAGACGTTAATTTTAGGGCTGTCGCGTTCCACTTCCAGCACCTCATGGGGATTTTCTGAACCCCAAATTCTAACATTATGTCGGTTTACCATCCCTGAAACATGAAATGTAGCCTCATCTGAGAACATGACTTGTTTGAGGAACCCATTGTCAGTGTCCATTCGGTCCAGCATGTCCTCCGCAAATGACTTCCGTTTAGGCCTGTCATCTGGCTCTATCGCTTACCCATGCTTCATGCTTTATATCTTATTTAGTATGAAAAATATTAACGAATCAAATCGTTCAGATCTTTTATGAACACCCTGTGTGTGTGTGTATATATATATATATATATATATAATATATATATATGAAAATAACTACGAAGGAAAAAGGAAACAGAATGGTACTCAAGCGCTTTCGTCTAATGACATCCTCAGGAACACTGAGAATGTCATTAGACGAAAGCGCTTGAGCACCAGTCTGTGTTTCCTTTTTCATTCGTGGTTATTTTCATCATAAATATTATTCACGTGTTATTTTCGTGAATTAATTTTCATATATATTATATATATATATTATATATATACACACGTGTGCGGAAATTTGTACGTCAACATTTGTACGACGGAAATTTATACGCCAGCTTTTGTACGCCAGAACATTTATACGACTGGAAATTTATACGACTGACATTTGTACGACGGTAATTTAAGTATGCGCTCTACCGGACTTTTTTGACTTAAGTATGCGATCTACCCATGATAACAACCGTGACTTCATTTTTTATATAAACATAAGCACAAGTGCAAAACAAAAATAAATAAATAAAAGTAAACATTATTTAAATATTTTGAAAATAATTTCAATTTGAAGAATTTTAAATTTGTCATGTATCACAGCGCATTAAAGGATTAACAGGTAGGTAAATGGTTATTGAATAGGTACAGGTGGTTAGGTTAGGTTAGGTTAGGTCTGGATATTAATGAGAAAAAACTCGCAAGATTTATTCTCCAATTTTTTAAATGACATTCGTTAGGTTAGATTAGGTTAGGTCTGGAGATTAATGAGAAAAAACTCGCAAGATTTGTTCTCCATTTTTTAAATGACATTCGTTAGGTTAGGTTAGGTTAGGTCTGGAGATTAATGCGAAAAAACTCGCAAGATTTATTCTCCAATTTTTTAAATGACATTCGTAGGTTAGATTAGGTTAGGTCTGGAGATTAATGAGAAAAAACTCGCAAGATTTGCTCTCCATTTTTTAAATGACATTCGTTAGGTTAGGTTAGGTTAGGTCTGGAGATTAATGAGAAAAAACTCGCAAGATTTGTTCTCCGATTTTGTAAATGACATTCGCTCTGTATATCGCTAATTACATTTTCTCTTAAATTGATAAGCTGAAATCTAGTTTCAATTATGCATTTAATTATTGTAGTATGTAATTTCATAATTTGTGATAATTTGTATTTTAACTTACTTAGTTTCAAATTCAATTTTATTAACTGATCATGAATTTCTTGCGTATAACGTATAAATTACCGTCGTACAAATGCTTGGCGTATAAATTTCCAGTCGTATAAATGTTCTGGCGTATAAATTTCCGTCGTACAAATGTTGGCGTACAAATTTCCGGGTTTCATATATATGCAAGAACGCGCGCAATTTTGCATAATGCCAAATTACCCACATCAGAATTCGAAACCACCATCTATCAAGAATTTGAGGGCACGCGCCGCGCTATATATATATATATATATATATAATATATATATATATATTACCGACAAACTCCGACGAGACGATAAACCTCAGATTGCCTAGGCATTCCGCGGATTCCCTGTCGATATTTGGCAGACTGAAATGTTTTTTTATTTCGCACTTTGTCTAAATCTTAACAAGCAATCTGAGGAATGCCCGCATAGGCTTAGTGAAGGTCCAAAGTAAAGTGTTATTTCGGACTTTACCTGCCATTCAGGCAATCTGTGAAGTGCCTAATAAACAGGTTTCAACTTTTTATTTCATATTTTGTCTAAATCTTTACAGGCAATCTGAGGATGATCAAAGAACTACCTATATATGACAAGATGTTATATTTATTGAACTTTACAGCAACAATAAACACACGAAACAAAGAATATTATTAATTAAAAGTTTGAAGAAAAAGTTTGAGCAAAAGCAAAATTTTAAAACTCATTATTGCAGCAAGAATTAGCGTTATGGCATTTTGAATTGCACAAAACCTTCTTCCTTTTGCAATTGCAAGAATTAGTATTTGATTACGGGAGTATAGCGAACTGATTATTTCTCGCTTGGTTCCTATTTTATAATAGCCTTCTTCTGTTACATCCATAACAACTGCAATTAAATTATGAGAGTCTCCTTTACTTCTCTCAATGTTAGGAATCGGAAATGTTACGGAAGTCCCGATTTTGATTTCTGGAAACTGTAGATTAGATATCGTTGAAACCTGTTTATTAGGCACTTCGCAGATTGCCTCAATGCCAGGCAAAGTCCGAAATAACATTTTGGACCTTCACTAATCCTATGCAGGCATTCCTCAGATTGCCTGTTAAGATTTAGACAAAGTGCGAAATAAAAGAATATTTCGGTCTTTGTCAAATATCGACGGGAATCCGCGGAATGCCTAGGCAATCTGCGGTTTACCGTCTCGTCGAAGTTTGCCGGTAACATATATATATATAATATATATATATACACAAACCGCGGTGAATGTATCTCCTTTTCACACCATAATCAGCATTATGTGGCAATTTTCATTATTATTGCTTTATGTATATTTAAACAGTTAATTATATCTTAGTGAAGTCTTTCCATGCGGGTGTTTCCTAGATTCTAGTTACTCCGCCTGTGCTTGGGCATGCGAAATTTTTTTTTTATATCGATAATTCATTTTTCTTTATTTAGACAACTATTTTTATATGTTTATTATATACTTACAGCTAATTAAGCCACGCCCACATCACTGTTTAGACCAATTATCATGATGTATTTTTTAAAAACTGTCACCCTCCTGGTTACTAAATACAGCCCAGTGATAAGATGAGGTATCCTATCAAATACGCTGAAGGCAGCTCTCACCGAAATCAAAATTTTTAATTCGTTTTCATTTTGTTCTTGTACTTATTTAAACAGTTAATTGAGCTGTTAATGTATTGGATTAAGCAACACACGTTACACGAACTGAAAGCAGGTTTCCACGACATGAAAATATTTAACTATATATATATAATATATATATATATATATATGGGTGGGTTTGAGAGTGCTGCACAAAAACGGTGTTTTTGCTCACTTTTTTTCTTACCGTATAGAATAGAAAATCCGTTTACATAGAAAATAGATATATAGTTTCAATAAATTACGTTTTATATTTTTAAAAACATAAAATATTTAGTAGTATGTACGCATTTAAGGAGACGGAAAGGGATCGACTTGAGAATTTCCCCCTTGAGAGCCTCGCATCCATTTATGAGCTACATTTAAGAAATTTTTTTAATGATGACTTCACGCTGTCCTCACGCCCTTTTATAAGTTGTATTTGAGGTGGGTAGGAGTAGGCTAGGTCAAGGGGAGACTTCATGAACCTTTATGAGGTACATTTAAGGGTGGCGTAGCCTCTCCGGGGGTGCCGTAACCATGCACTGGTCCCAGTGGCGACACCTGGAACCCGTAATCAGCCCAGCCCACCCGTTATCCGCCGCATAACCACGCCCCAAGCGTCCCACCTACGCCACGCCCGCACGCCAACACGCCCACGTTGAATCCACGCGCCAACCCCGCAGTGTCTTATTTATGCGTCTTATGCATGTTTATTCTTATTATGCCCCCACCTCTCCCCTGTTGCACGATATCGTTTTCAGCATACTAGCGCCTTACAGATAATAAGGTGGTTTGTTTGTGTATGCAGGGAACATCGCTGTAAGGCGTCAAGGTTCTGGTTTTATATATACAGGGTGTCCCATAAGTTCGGCATCATAGGAAAAGTAATAAAAAAAGGCAAAACAAAAGCTTTTATTTACAGAACGTGCTCAACCATTGTTTTCACTACACAAATTCAGACGTGATACCCAGTCAGCAAGCACACGGTGAATGATGTCAGGAGTAATGGTGTTACATGCCCCAATAATGCGCTGCCGCAAATGTTCAATACTCCTAATTTTCTTTGCGTATACCAGCGCTTTCAAGTGGCCCCAGAGATAAAAATCTAGTGGCGTGAGATCCGGGCTTCTAGCTGGCCATTCCACAGGCCCTCGACGTCCTATCCAATGACCAGGGAATTGTTGGTACAGGTATTCCCTTACTTGGGTGCTGTAATGTGCAGGAGCGCCGTCTTTCTGGAACCATGTTGGGAAATTTCCTTCTTCGTTCAAGACACTGGGAAATGCTTCCAGTGACATGTTCATCGAAAAAGAGGGGGCCTATGATGCGATCCTTCCAAATGCCACACCATACCATCACCCGAGATGCACCTTGTTCCTTTGAAGAGGTATACCAGTGAGGGTTGTTTTGAGACCAATAGCGGGTGTTCTGTCGATTTACCTCACCACTTCTATAAAAAACAGCCTCGTCACTGAACAGAATGGTGGACAGGAAATTGGCATCGCGAGCATAAGAAAAATATGAATTATGGTTTGTAGAAATAGAAAAATATGAATTTCTCCTATGATGCCGGACTTATGGGACACCCTGTATATATATATATATATATATATATATATATATATATATATATATATATATATATATATTATATATACACTAGTTAATGTATCCCAGAAATCATATATAATGTATAGTATATAATAAGAACAGAAAGAGGAAATGATATACGAATAAAAAGCTAGTATCATATACAGGGTGTCCGAGAATTATCTGTACAATTTTTGGCTGTTATTAAAAGTCAACCATGAAGTGTAGAAATTCCAGTGTTGTCCCATTTTACAGAGAATCTCATTAAGTTTTTTCTGATACCACGTTTTGACAAATGTTTTAGAAATGTACGCGGGTGACAGACATTGATGATTTAAAAGCAAGAATCACAGCTGCTATTGAGCGAATTGATGTGGATATGCTGCCGCGTACATGGCAACATTTGGAGTATCGATTGGATGTTTTGCGAATCACTAATGGTGCACATATCGAATGTTTGTAACAACGTTACTTTAATAAAAGAAACTTTTGAAAATACAGATTCTAAATAATCTTGTTTAAGAATTTTACGTGTGTTATCAAGAATTTTATTAAAAGATGAAATTGTACAGATAATGTTCGGACACACTGGAATTTCTAAAAAACTTGTCACAACTTGGTATCAGAAAAAACTTAATGAGATTCTCTGTAAAATGGGACAAAACTGGAATTTCTACACTTCATGGTTGACTTTTAATAACAGCCAAAAATTGTACAGACAATTCTCGGACACCCTGTATTGATCTGACGCCGGTAAGTATCAAAGCTTCAAGATTTCTATAATAGTTACAGAATAGAACCAAAACCTAAAACGAAGACATGTAAAGTCCTAAAAAATACAACAGAAAATAAGCATATCCTAATCTTTTCGCAAGGTCTTTGTATATTGATTACCGTTATTACAATAAAAACTGAAATATAATAATAATGATTTAAAGCGAGAAGAATTTTTTGTTTTAATGAACATGTTGTGAAAAATATAGGGGAAAAATATTAAATTTCTGTTTAACCAAGTTGTATTTTAGTACGGAGATTACTACTCTACTTCAGAGAGAACAGGTTAAAATTTGATTAACATAATTATGAACGAGACAGTCTCATAATTATCAGCTTAATTATCATTATTGGTATTTCACATCCATTAACGTAATTGTTATTAAACAAACTGTATAGCTGGAATATTATAGAGGAATATGGCAAAACGCTTATCGCCGATAATCATGATTCACTGTGAACGAATTAAAAAGGCTCTTAAAGATTCAACACAAAAGGAGTTTCGTGCGTTGGTCTCTCTTACACGAAGGTCAAGCTGATGGCCCCACCTCTAGCCCTGGCTTGGTGGAGGAGCAAGTTGCTCTCTTGTGCTTTCCATCGAACACAGACAGGTACACTCAGCTCATCTGGTACCGTCCTGCGCCAGACATCTAGTCTTCGTTTGAAGATTTCAACTTTGACTCCTGTGACGTCGGGCCTTTAGTTTGGGAACACATTCTGCCTTTCCTATTTCCCAGTGTTGTTTGGATGGTAATTGGATTTAATTTGAGGTTTGGTGCCAGTTTTTCGATCATTTTCCATATGTAAATTATGGTGATTTCTTTGCAGACATCAATCTTGGTTGTGAAATTTCTTTGAATTTCTTCGTTTATTAATTTCTTCCTTTTTATATGGGGACGTCAAGACTGATCAGTATTCAAGTTTTCGTATGATCAGTGTTTTCAGCAGAAAATCATTACTTTCTTGTCCTTTCTTTTAAAGATTCTCAATTCCTGTCCCGCGACTCTTTTTGCTTTGTTTATCACCATCTGATTTTGTGCCTCAAATGTCGCATCGTCGGTCATTATAACCGCCAAATCTATTAGTTTTTTGTTTCTCTGAATTTCTCATCTATTTGGAGCATAATATGCTCTCTGTTTAAGTTCCTAATTTCTACCATATTTCAGGAGTTGAAATTTCTCGGTGTTAAATTTTATGTTGTTTTCTTTTGACTGTATATTCTATTATGTTCCTCTGTAGGGCCTCCATCTCTTTTGAATCACTGAATTTTCTGCTGATCTTTGTATCGTCTGCAAAGGATGTTACTTTACTGTTGTTGGTTACTTCACTGTCTATGTCTTTTAGCGTGATAATGAAAAGCAGTGGGGCCAAAACTGTTCCTTGTGTTACTGTACAGCAATAAATAAATTTTTAAAATTATTTTTTCCATGCGATGTCTCTTAGGTATTTAAAGAAAATTACTCTTTTGAACGTTAACAAAACGGTGATTAAAATTTTTTAATGTATTAAATATTTTTAGGTGGTATATTTGAAACAAATACGCCCTTTACGATTGGTTAGGTTAAGTCGTGATATTTTCGTTAGTTTTACCGAAAACATCACGACTTAACCTAACCAACTGTCAAGGACGTACAGTTGACCTCAAAATTGTTACTAACTGAAAAGAAGGAATTTGGGGTGCTATAAACGAAAAGATCCCTTATTTCTATTATACATTTTCATGAGTTATCACACGTAAATATGTCGAGAAGATATAATAAGGGGTCCCGCGTCTTACGGTACCTAAGCGCCAAAATTAAAATTCGCCAGAAATCGCCTCCAAAGTTCAGCAATATTCTCGCAATAGTATCTCTGTTATTAATTGAGCTAGAACGTTCATTTTTGGCTAAATTAGAGTTCTAAGTATGCTAATGAAGATGTTGATGAGTTTTTGGAATAGATTTTCATATTTTATATTTTATATATATTTTTTTATTTTTTTTATTTTCTTATTATATCGAACTTTGGGTGAACTTTTGGCTGGCGATAGAGGTGGAAAAAGCAGTTCGCTTCATAAGGTTTTCAACCATACTTCTAGTGTCGTAAGGTCATTATAACCCAAACCACGCGATAGAGGAAGGGTGACAGTTGTGATATCCATCAAAAACACGTTTTCGCCTGTGGTGGCGCTTAGGTCTCTTAAGACGCGCGACCCCTCATATAATTTCTCTCTCTATTGCGCATTTATATTATATATATATATATATATATATATATATATATATATATATATATATATATATATATATATATATATATATATATGAAAATTATTTCACGAAAGTAACACGTGAAAAATATTTATGATAAAAAAACCACAAAGGAAAGGAAACAGAATGGTGCTCAAGCGCTTTCGTCTAATGACATCCTCAGGAACACTGAAGTAAATAAAGAGTTCGAGACTATACAGGGTGTACATAAAGTTAGGATCTATTTTTGTGAAGCACTTGGAAATTATATGGAATTCAATCATAGAATGATAAAGTGGTAACATTTATTAAATAATTAAGAGTAGGATTCGACGTGACGCCCATCAGTATCCCTGCACAGCTCAAATCGTTCCTCAGCATTTCTAAACACATTCTGGAGCATTTGCGGGGTTATGTTATCTGCAGCAGTTCGTATACGTGTACGTAAGTTTTCAAGACTCGTAATCTTCGTCTGATAGACGTGCGACTCGATAAAGCCCCATGCAAAGAAATCTAAAGGGGTTAAATCTGGTCATCTCGCTGGCCAAGGTCTGTTGCTTCCGCGTCCGATCCAGCGATTTGGAAAACGTCCATTTAGATAATCCTGAACAATTTTGGCAAAGATAGTGACAAGGAGCACCATCATGTTGATAGACGACGGGGATAGGATTGTTAGTACCGTCGTCTATCAACATGATGGTGCTCCTTGTCACTATGCCAAAATTGTTCAGGAATCTAAATGGACGTTTTCCAAATCGCTGGATCGGACGCGGAAGCAACAGACCTTGGCCAGCGAGATCACCAGATTTAACCCCTTTAGATTTCTTTGCATGGGGCTTTATCAAATCGCACGTCTATCAGACGAAGATTACGAGTCTTGAAAACTTATGTACACGTATACGAACTGCTGCAGATAACATAACCCCGCAAATGCTCCAGAATGTGTTTAGAAATGCTGAGGAACGATTTGAGCTGTGCAGGGATACTGATGGGCGTCACGTCGAATCCTACTCTTAATTATTTAATAAATGCAGTGGCGTAGCTAGAGTTTGTGCCGCCCGGGGCGGTCCTTGAGTTTGCCGCCCCCCTGAAACACAATACAATACACATAACAAACATACTTAAACAAAAAGTGAAAACGACGTACAGAACCTGTGAAAAATATTAGGACAACATGTTTACTTCTGAAGTGAAAAAATTAACTACAACATTCTACACAGTTAGTTTTCTTGCTTTTCTGCTAGCAAAATCTTCGATGACATTGTCGAAGTCTATTTCGTCTGTCAATTGTTGTTCTATAGACAGTATGGCAAGATTTCTCAACCGCAAGGTGCTCATAGTAGATCTTAGGTAATTCTTTATCAGTTTTAGTTTAGAAAAACTCCTCTCACAGCTAGCAACACTAACAGCAATTGTGAGAAAAATCCGCAGCAGTATTACAATATTTGGAACCGAGTTACCAAGATTATACTTTACAACTAATACCAGCATATTAGTTTGATATTGATTATTTAATAAAATATTAAACGTATATTTATAGATTATAACGTATTTACAGAACTTTATGGGTTATTTCTCTTTTTAATGAAATAAATGCATTTATACCAATGCTATTATTAGTTAAGCACAACTAAGCGCTTAAATTGGTATGATGGTCAATAAGGCCATCTTCAAGGGAACACAATCCTTATCATTGTCGGAAATTAACGAAGTAAGCAGTGTTTTCGTGGAAAAATAAAATTGTGTCTGGCGTCTTGTATCCTTCTACTGTCCCGACATAAAAAAAACCCTTTTTTTTCCATTGCAGTAGACCAAAAGTGTCGCCCCTCAAAAAGTGCCGCCCGGGGCGGACCGCCCCCTCCGCCCCCCTATAGCTACGCTAGTGAATAAATGTTACCACTTTATCATTTTATGATTGAATTCCATATAATTTCCAAGTGCTTTACAAAAATAGATCCTGACTTTATGTACACCCTGTATATAGGTCACAAAAAAAAAATATATATATATATATATATAAATAAAAATAGAAATAAAAATTGTGGGAGGAGCATACAAATTTGCAAGGGAAAACTACCAATTTTAGCAGTTTGCCCTTCTTGTCTAAATCCATTCTGAACGAATTCAAAACAGGATCAAGTGGATTGTTTACAACCAATTTTATAGATAATGCCTGAATTATATATAGGTCACAATAAAAAACAATTGAAAAATAAAATTGTAAGAGGAGCATACAAATTTATAAGGAAAAACTACCAAAGTTTTAGCACTCTGCCCTTCTTGTCTAAATCCGTTCTGAACGAATTCAAAAGAACAGGATCAAGTGGAAAAAGACCTTGGTTCAGATTAAAGTTATTTGTAAGTTGAATAATAGCAGACTCAAGAATATTTCTATTAACAATGTTGCTAGAGTGAAACAAAACTGAAGCATTATTCCAATCAATACAGTGGGATAACTCTGACAAATGGACAAAAAGGGCATTGGACGATTGTCCCGTTAAGAAGGGATACTCTAGTTAGAAAACTTGACAGTATGATTCCCATACTTTTGGTGATAATTAAATCAATAAGTAATAGTGCAGAGTTTCTTTCTGTTAACAGTGAAATTAACAGTGACTGAAAATATGTCCAAGTTATGAAAAGAATACTGCAGTGTGTTATTCATCTCTGTGTATAGGAACGATAATATTAATTGTGATGTTCCCTTAAAAAGTTAATGTCTATGAGAGTAAAACGACATAAAATGTTTCGATTGTAACAAATTATGCAGACATTGATAATATTTCTGCTGGACCTCTGAAATATAGTAGTGTTAGAATAGTGACTTTGATAGGAGTGTAGGACAAAAGCCCCCTAGGACAAAAGCCCCCTAGGAAAAATAATAATAATAATTTTTTTAATCATTATTTTTATTCTTTATTATTTACAGTTTATGTTTATATTTTAGTTTGTTTATAGTTTACAGTTTGTCTTTTGGCTCTCGTCATTTTCGTTTAAACTAACGAAAATATCACAACTTAACCTAACCAATCATCAAGAGCGTACAGTTGACCTAACCGGGCATTCAGATGACCTAACCGGACATTTAGTTGACCTGACTGGGCATTCAGTTGACCTAACTGGGCATTCAGTTGACCTAACAGGTTAATATTGGTTATTTCACGTAAATATCTTCTGATTTTTTCAGATTAGATGTGACACCTGACTTGCCCTACCCAGCAATTTGCCCAGGGGGCTTTTGTCCTAGGGGACTTTTCTCCAGACCCGTTTTGATAGTTATGTGCTTTTCAGGTTTACTGATACATAGCGTTTCGCAGGATACAGTCTTATGGTGTGTGTTGCTTGTAATAAAAGCTAAGAATTGTGAAATCAATAATAAAAATAACGCTAATAGCTTTGAGCGGTTTTATATTTTAGTATATACATCTGGGAGCATTGGTATGGGCAGATGTATATTTGTTATAGTGTTTGACTGGCATAAGTAGGTATTACTCCGACAACTATCATCTAACCACGGGTTACTTGCATAATGTTTGTATTTGTTGATTCTGACGTAAAGATTGTTTGTTGTGAGTAGTATGACCGCAAAATGGACGAGTGCAATGCAATTGCAAATGTTGCAAGAGTGCCACCCCCTTTGTTGCAAGGCACCCCATAGTTCCATACCCCCACCCCGCTTTGTTGCAACCACCCTTGTTGCAAGGCACCCCCAAAATGGGGGAGGGAGAATGTTGCAACTTGGAGGCGGAGTTATCCCCCAAGCTACAATGAACCTAACCTAAGGAAGAGAGGTGGTCGCCCGGCAGGAGCCAAGCGCATAATAAGACTTCAGCCGTGCTGCCGCTCTCTTATAGGGCCCCTAATCAGCCAATTGGCTTAGAAAGTTGAGTTGCCAGATTGCGTTTATTTATTTAATTAAGTATATATTAATCAGCCAGTTGGCTTACAAGGCTGAGTTGCCAGTTTGCGTTTATTTATTTAATTAAGCATACATTAATCAGCCAGGTGGCTCTTCTTAGAAGGCATAAATCGCATGTATACAACGTTTGAGCGAATTAAAAGCGTACATACACTACCGACTGTACGACCCTATTATCACACACACACACACACACACACACACACACACACACAAAAGCATCACCAACAATCGTATAAACTTTTAGGAGTCCCAACAGGAGATGATGAAATGAGGGCTACGACTTTTAAAAGGAGCTCACCCATCAACAGGAGATGGGGGCTACGAGTTTTTAGGAGCTCACCCCATTAACACCGCTTATCCGATATGAGGGCTACAACCAAGCGTCCAAACAATTGGTGGTCAAACCAACCATCAACCAACTCCTGGTAGACCGTCACTATGTACGTCCAATAGACAGACCCATTAAACAAATGGGATTATTGCAACGTTCGTTCATGTTGTTTATCTCCCTTTCCCAGTTGCCGTATGACTTGCCAGTTTGCACTTATTTAATTAGCATATATTCCGCCTTAGAAATCCGCTTCAGAAACCAATCAAATGATATAACTAAATACCGTATAGAAACAAAAAGGAATAAATAAAACGCCAATACATCATTCTGTTTATTTAGACGAATTAATGGAAATAAATATACATCGGGATATATATATATATGGTCAAAAATAATAATAGCATCATGAACGGGAAATATATAATAAAAAATATACAAAACGGTGCATTATCAATATATTAGTACAGGAAAAATATATACAGATATATTAAATATATTGAAAATATACGAAACGTATAATCAATTGTGTATTAGTACAGGAAAAATATATAGTTATATTAAATATATTGAAAATATACGAAATGTATAATCAAATATATATTGGTACAGGAAATATATATATACACAATTTGAATATATTTCCTTTATGTTCTACGGTGCAAAACGCTAAACTCTCACATAATACAGGGTGTCCCATAAGTCCGGCATCATAGGAGAAATTCATATTTTTCTATTTCTACAAACCATAATTCATATTTTTCTCTTTCTACAGGCCATAATGTCTGTGAACAAGGAAGAACGAATCTAGATAATTCTACTCATAGGAAATCGGAGTCAAAGAGAGGCCGCTGCTGAATTTAACAGACTGCATCCAGACCGCGAGCCAATAACACAGAGTTGTGTTAGCAGACTTGTTGCAAAGTTTAAGGAAACAAGATCCATAGAAGATAAACCATGCAGTGGACTTTCAAGGAGGTCCACTGAAGATGATACAGCGACTGCTATCCTGGCTCATTTTAACAGAAGTCCCAATAAGTCTCTTCGGCGATTGTCCGCCGAGAGAGGAGTATCGAAAAGTAGCATCCATCGCATTCTTCAGGCTCACAAATGGCATCAATATAAACTTCAGATCCTACAGAAATTAACGAAGATGATCCCGACCGGCGGATGGAATTTTGTGAATGGGCTACGGAACAATATGCTCGGGATGCCAATTTCCCGTCCATAATTCTGTTCAGTGACTAGGCTCTTTTTTATGGAAATGGTGAGGTAAATCGACAGAACACCCGCTATTGGTCTCAAAACAATCCTCACTGGTATACCTCTTCAAAGGAACAAGGTGCATCTCGGGTGATGGTATGGTGTGGCATTTTGAAGGATCGCATCATAGACCCCCTCTTTTTCGATGAACATATCAATGGAGGCACCTACCTACGTATGCTCAAGGAAGAAGCATTTCCCAGTGTCTTGAACGAAGAAGGAAATTTCCCATGGTTTCAGCAAGACGGCGCTCCTGCACATTACAGCACCTAAGTAAGGGAATACCTGTACCAACAATTCCCTGGTCATTGGATAGGACGTCGAGGGCCTGTGGAATGGCCAGCTAGAAGCCCGGATCTCACGCCACTAGATTTTTATCTCTGGGGCCACTTGAAAGCGCTGGTATACGCAGAGAAAATTAGGAGTGTTGAACATTTGGGGCATGTAACACCATTACTCCTGACATCATTCACCATGTGCTTGCTGACTGGGTATCACATCTGAATTTCTGTATTGAAAACAATGGTTGAGCACGTTCTGTAAATAAAAGCTTTTGTTTTGCCTTTTTTTATTATTTTTCCTATGATGCCGGACTTATGGGACACCCGCTGTAGAGTCTACATCCACATCGCCATTAATTTGTACGACATGGTAAAACCGTCCAAGCATCACTTCACCGTTTAACTGATACGGAGGTCTATAATCGACGTAAATGGCTTTCATATCATTCAATACTATTTTTGTGCCCACTTTACACCCTGCAGGCAATTTATCTTTAAACACGGCTAGAACACAATGAAAGGCACGCACAAAGAGGTCATCGTTAACCACAACATCAAATACAAGTTTATGAACATGGCTTTCCAATCGGGAGTTTTTTCTTACCGTCCCGAGCTTTTCAATCGTGAACTCTTCTTCACTCTGCATAGCGGCACTGGAAATATTCTTCCAAATCGTAACGACACCTATCCACTATATATAGGTGCAACTCTTCAGGGTGAACAGTGTAGGCGAGCTCAGCTCTGTACCGTTCAAGTGCTTTGTACCAAAGCTCAGGATATTTCGAAGAATCTAAACCTTTAAATATGCATCCAGATCTAGGCCATTCTTCCCCTATTCATTCCTACATTTAATAAATCCCTCGAGCAGGGCGGTGTATGCGTGTTCAAGAACCATGTCAAAATAAATCATATCTGTAACGCGACCGTCTAATATAGGCTTCAGCTTACGGAATCCGACGATTTCATGCATTCTGTCGAGGATGAAACGGTTTCTTGTTGGGACAAGAACGTCATTATCAGTTGTGTTCTTCCAAATCAGTCGTATATCAATTCATGGTTGTTCGTTATTTATATACAATGTAGAAACAATGGTATATGAGGAGGCTCGCTAATCATCTCTCTTATTGTACCTACGCCGACAGGTATTCGATAACGGTCCTCTGCCCACCTCTCAACTATCACGAAGATTCTATTCATCTCCTCAACATTTAAATAAATTACGTTACGTTTGCTTGCATGCCTGCAGGTCGTTTCAAGCACAGTTAATGGTGCAGGTTTCACGCCTGAACACGCGCAATGACTTCGTCACGGAGACGTCGTACGAGGCGTTGAGAATGCTTCTCAAAGGGAGTTCCATCGTATTCGCACGTCCACTCGGTTCAAGCTCTGAGATGACTATGGCACGTACACTCGGTGCAAGCTCTGAGATGACTATGAACCACAGGAGGCAGGATCGGCTCGATGGGCGGGGTGAGTCACGCTGAAGGTACGTGTATGGGTTTGTTCGAACTCGTATGCACCGCGTGGTGAGCCACAGGAGGCAGGATCGGCTCGACGGGGCTGGGTGAGTCACGCTGAAGATACGTGTATGGGTTTGTTCGAACTCGTATGCTCCGTGAGGTACACGGGTGGGCGGCACAGGATAGCGTCACACTGCTAAAGCGTGTACAGGCTTGCTCGAACACTCTTGGACAAACAGAATTTTCCGAAACGAATTTAATGTTTTATCACTCAACATTTCCACAAACTAAACATCTTCACAAACCGGCGCGCTATTAGAGAGAAACATATGTTCATATTTGGTCTTTTTGTTCAACAAACGATACATATCTCTAAAATCTGTTGAAAACTCACACAGCCCTAACTTTAAAAATCTCAATCCTTGCTGAAATTCCTTCGCGAATTTATTTCCCGAACGTGATAGCCTTACATAATCATTGATTTTGAAACGCGCAGAGTGTGGTGGTTCATCTCTCCTCACCTCTGGACGCGTACCTCTTTCTAAAACTTCGTTAGGCGTTGTGCCAATCGTACGGTGATGTGAGCGGTTGTAGGATGAGGCCAACGAACTGAGAACGTTTATATATCTCTATGTGTTTTTATGTGTAAAATATCGGTGCATGCGTTCCTTTATGGTACGTTGAACTCTTTCCGCTAAAGAGGCCTTATGTATAGAATTGGTAGTGTGATAACTGATATTAAGCTCTGCCAGCATGTTCTGAAAAGCGCGTCCTATAAATTCTTTCCCCATATCCGTAGAAAAATAGCCAGGAATCCTGTTTTCTTTCAACATCAACGTTTTGGTCGCTTTAACAACTGTTTCAGGCTATTTATTTTTCAGGGATATTAACCACAGGTATCTAGAGAATACGTCTATTATGAATAGGATGTAGCGGTAACCGTCGTTATACACTGAATATCTTTGCATGTCTGTTAAATCAGCCTGCCAAATAGAGTCAATCGAGGCAGCTGTTGTCATGGCCGTTTTAAACCTTTTTCTCACCGGTTTATGAAGTGTATAAGCATCCTGCCCCCGCAAAAATCTCAACATCTTTTTTCCTTACTCCGTAAACACCTGTACAGTCTATTAACGCCACCATAGGAGGCGGGGTTAGAAATGTCATAATAGCGTTTACTTAATATGTTAGCCATTTGCGTATTTTAGAAGCACGTGGGTAGGGTTGACCGTTTGTTCTCTTCTTTCTCCTCTTCAAAGACACTGCTACTGCTGGGGGAGATGGCGTACTCAGTTGTGACACATGCGTGACTTGGTCCAAGTCTTTTAACCTATTCAGATTATCTATCAATGTTTTGGGGACATTTATTTGTTGTAGTCTTGCTTTAATATGCTTCCATCCTGTTGGTGAGGGACTGTCCCACTTTCTCACCAGATCATGAACAATATCAACGATATTGGAGCCTTGTACCCTTGTTCCTTCAACAATGACCTCACCTGTATCGGTCCACTGTATGATGGGGTCCTCACTCAATAGCTTATAAAGACTTAACCCTTTATTCCTCAATGTATGTGGGAGGCTGTTTTTTAGCACATGTTCGATGTGTTGTGTTCCGTTGTTCTTTGGTTGGCCAGGTTCTGTGTCGCTATGCTCAGCACTATTCGAGCTGTGTCTAATAACCACGGGTAGCTCTGTAGGATGTTCATAATCTTCGTACTCATGAAGAAATTTCTGCAAAGCCTCTTGGTACAAGATCCTTTTCTCATCAGGTGACTTTTCACCGTTTAATAGGGATAGCAACTCGTTTTCCATTCTTTTAAGCCTACCTTTTACGGGGTTCTAGAACCGTGTCTAGAGTCTTTGAACTTTGTAATGAAGCATACTCCTCGTGCGGAATCACAACCACCTTCTTCATTATATTAATCTAGTCAGTAAAGGACCTAAAACTGAAAATAAGATGGGCAGGAATGATCCTCCTCTTTGTACAATAATGCGCTTTTTCTCACCAACAGTTTGACTTTTATGAGCGAGCGCTCGTATCATGTTCTTGTAACGACGTAAGCGAGTCTACTGAGAGGGTTTCATTGGTACATTACATTTTATAACAATAAGACAGATTACACAGATGCATTTTAAAAAGTCAGAGTCGATATTTTTAACAAACATCTGTTGCAGCGCCCGTGGCAATCGTTGATAAATTTTTATTAGTTCACGGTATTTTTTTTAGCCTATTTGTCATTCTGGAATATACACTGTTTTAGGCTCGCTTGGGAATATATTCGTTCTTAGAAGCACCCTAAACCTGTTTCGCGGGTGAAGGTCACAAAGCAAATACCCATAACGCTGGTTTGTGGCCTCTTTATAAACCTCCAAAAACTCCTTACGCTGATTCGGAAACATTTGATTGGTTAATACCCCAATTTGTGACACATCTCTACATTGCGCGAATAAGGCTAGATATTGCGTATTTAGCGACACATCGCGCATATATCTATTTTTGAAAAATAGATTCTGATTGATGAAGAACACGCTTATGTTAAGGTGGTGGGAGAATACTGTAAATGTCTCGGCAAACGTTTTATCCATCTCCAACATGAGATCGTCAATTACAATGACTGTATGTTCATTTCCCTTTAATGAATTAATGTCATAGACCCTTGTGGAACAAAACATCATCTTAGTACTCGTTGAACACTGATTGATACGTCGAATAGCACCATATAACTTTATGCACAAATTTTGAGAACATCTTCCCCTTTTCTTTAATGATTTTAAGCATAAACACCCTTTCACCACATCCTGTAGGTCCAGCTATAATACATGTGGATGGGCTCGTGAACCTGAAGTTTTCTACAGATTCCATTTCTAACACGTCACACCCCTAAGTAGTCCATTTACAAAATTAAAAATAACGAGTGCTGCCTCTTATATTTTGTTTTCTTCCACAGAACCGTGAATGATGATGTACAGCACCCCATCATCGATATCACGGACGACCCCGTTGACCCTCCAGCTTCAGAGTCATCCCCCGCCGACGAGCCCTCACCAGCGACACCTGTAGCATGCGCCAGTTCAAAGAGGAGGCGTGATGAAGAACCCTCCACGTCAGGTATAAAGCGCTCCAGGATTGCGCCGGTTGTTAGACCCCAGTAATAGAGCCCCAACCCTCAACGTCTTACGTCACAACCCCCACATTAGTACCTTCATCAAATATACCCCCTTATTCATCCTCCACAGTAGCTCCCCGTTCTGTTGAGGCTGACATAACATTCGAGTTGGTGCGCACCGCAACCCCACCCCGGCCTTGACTAGAAATCGGTATATAGTCAGGGTTGATCCTAGGTCCATGTATAGCAATGGTGTTGAACACGGACTACGGCGCATAGTTGAACGTATTGTAGAGTTTGCCCTTCAGAACCGCGACGAACGTGAAGTCAGGACGAGGCTGTCCTTTGGATTCGGGTCAGATGACGGATGTAGATGATTTTTGGGTGTAATACCGTTCAGACGTTTGGCAGCTGAAGATATAGAGTATATATTAGGCCGTATAATGCAGGCCTCTCAAAGTAGTATAGCCTTCAATATGGACAACTTCACGGTAAATATTGACCGTGTATTCCGTGTTGCGGGTCATAGTGCCACACCTTATACTCTTAACTTCAATTCTCAGGCTATTTTTAGACGGCATATAAACGTCGATCGTGGTTGCGGCTTTATAGCAGTAGTCTTAGCTCGTATGTTTACTGTACTAAATACACGGCAAAAAATTTGGTTGCCTACGGTAGTGGAGCGTGCCCGTAAACTAGCTGTAGACTGTAAACTTGAGTTTGACTGTAATATGGGTCCTGAAGAGCTGAGAAGGGTAGAACAGGAAATGAATGTTCGTATAGTTGTATTTGGACTGGATGATCGTCGTAGAACTGTGTATGTTTTTAAAAGCTGTGTGAGAGATCGTACAAGACCCCTACTTATTTTAGGACTGTCAGGGACAACGTATCTCCCCATCCGTAATATAAGGGACCTTTACGCGAGTTATGATAAAAGTCGAAAATATGGACGACATCATGATTTGTGTAAGGGGTGTATCGAGTTTGCGGATGATATAGTGAAACATTGTAAAGATTGCCACATGGTATGTGAGCAGTGTAAAAGTCCAAATGTGAAAGCCGTGTAGTTGAAGCTGAGAAGAGGGATTGTGTGTGTGTAGACGCACATTTTTCAATAATAACTGTTTTGAGCTCCATAAATCAATTGGCACGTGCAGGAAAATGAGAATCTGTGAATGTGGTATGTTTCACATGATGGATAATTGGGGAAATTCACCATAAATGTGATGAAATTCACTGTTACATGCCATGAGAAATATAAGGCGGTTGGAGTAAAGCATGTATGTTATATGAAAGATGCCAAGCCTAAAAACAGCCCTTGTATAACTGTGTACTACGATATAGAAACATACACGAACGCTGAAACCAAAGAGGTTATTCCGCATTTACTTGTGAGCCAGACTATCTGTGATGAGTGTATGGAGATCGAGTGTGATGAGTGTCACAAATGTGGTAAACGGACAAACGTTTTTAAAACGATGCCACGATAGCCCTGTGAAACTCTTTGTGTCCTATATTGTCAAGTTAGCGGACAAGTTCAAAAAAATGACTGTGTAATTCTCGCCCATAACGGGGCAAAATTTGACACAGTTCCTTTATAAGGAGTTGCTTGAGCACGAGTCATCTGAGATATTTACAGGTGATCCCTTGAAAAGAGGCAACAAACTAATACAGATGCAAATAAGAGGTAATGTACAGTTTAAAGACACTTTATTATTCACACCTTGTAAATTAGCAAAGCTACCCAAGGTGATGGGCGTAGCCGCTGAAGTTTCAAAAGGTATTTCCCTTACACATTCCTCACTAGCGAAACTTTAAATTACGTAGGACTACCTCCACCCAAACATTACTTTAACTATGAATGTATGAGCACAGATGAACGTGAAGATTTTGACCGATACTACACAGTTTTAATGAATGTAATCCTTATAATATAGCTGATGAATGTGAGCGTTATTGCGTGAATGATGTGCGCGTGCTTAGAGTATGTTTCCAGCCTTTAGAAGGATGTACATATGCCGTTTCAAATGCGATCCGTTGCAAGTCGCAACCACCATCGCCTCATTATGTTTTACGGTGTTCAAGAATAACTTCATGCCTAAAGACACCTTAGCCATTATCCACAGAAACAACCCCCGCAGTTATGGCACAAGGCTATTTACTGGCTCATACACCTACAGCAGCAGACAGGTGTATACATAAAGCATGCCGCAACACGGGTGAAGTACCCATTAAGGTTAATGGTCGCGTTTTTTGGGTTGATGGTCTAAGTGAAAACCGTGCCACTGGTGAGAAGACTGTACTCCTTTAACGGCTGCTGGTGGCATGGGTGCCCCCGTCCTGAGTGTGGAATCGTAGGAGATATCCACGGTAGATCTCCTGCCGACTGTCTTGCGTGGACCCGCACCCGCGATCAACTTATAGGCTCCCAGTTCACTCACAAAGTCTTGTGGGAGCATGAGTATGATGCACGGATGGATGCAGATGGACAGTACCGTGAAGAAATAAACACGATCAAACGTTCAATGGTGCTGGATCCTCTCAAATGCGGTGATAGCTTGTTCGGAGGGCGTACAAATCCCTTCAAGCTATACTTTCCGCCTACGGAGGGTGTGAAGCTCCATTACTACGACTTCTGTTCTTTATACCCCTACGTGATGAAGAACAATCCGTACCCCGTAGGCGCACCTGAAAAAATGGTGGGTCCCGCTATACCAACCATCGAGGAGTTTTCGGCCAACTTGAATGAGCGCTACTTTGGACTCTCTTTCGTAGACGTGCTCCCCCCTCGCGATTTATGGATGCCGATCTTACCCGTCGTTATAGATCACAAGCTCATGTTTCCCCTGTGCGTGAAGTGCGCGGAAGAGAACAATGGTGATTGTGACCATACACCCCACCAGCGTAAGATCAGAGGTGTATACACAAGCCCTGAGCTGGCCCTAGCCGTTCGCCATGGGTATAGAATAATGAAGATACATGAGGTGTGGAGGTTTCAGAAGCTACCCAACCTTTTCACACCATATATAAATGCTTTTTTGAAGGATAAGGTTGAAGCGTCAGGATACCCGCGAGGGGTTGATACCGAAGATGAAAAAACGTCTTATATTCAACGTTACCGTGACCGTGAAGGTATACAGCTTGATCGTACCCAAATTGTAAAGAACCCTGGCAAGCGCTTTAGCGCAAAGTTGTGCCTAAACAGTCTTTGGGGAAAATTTGCACAGAATACCGGCAAAGGGAACGTTCATTTGGCACAAAGTTATAGTGAAGTCTGGGATTACGCCAACGCAACCGATAAAGAGGTCATGGAGATTGTGAATGTAGGTAATACTTACATAATAAAGTACAACAATACCGAATTGGCCACAGACACCTCAGGTTACAAACATTCCTGGCCAGCTTCACAACAGCCTACGCACGCATCAAACTTTGGGGCCTATTGCATTCTCTTGGTCGGAGGGTTTTGTATGCCGATACAGATAGCGTGATATTCGCAGCGAGGAGAGGTGAATACATGCCTGCTATTCGGGATTTCCTCGGAGAGCTAACTGACGAGATCAAGGATGAGTATAGAGACATCGCATACGCAGACTCGTTTGTGTCAACGGGGCCAAAAACCTATGGGGTACGGGTGAGGATAGGGGATGATACGAAGTGTATCGTGAAGGCTAAGGGTATCACACTTAACCATGCGAATCGGCGGGTCGTTAACATTGATTTGTTGAAGGAGTTAGTGTGCTTGGAAGATGATGAGGGCGACCGCCCGTCCCAACTGACTGTAGATTCCCACAATTTTCGGGCACAGAAGCTGGGGGGCGTGAAGGAACTTAGAGGTACAAAGGAGTGCCGTAACACCTATAGAAACGCTACCAGGTGCCTGGTACCTATGATACCGTACCCTTTGGATACCGTAATCTTTGATATGTCTATTGTTAGCTTATTTATTACACCTATTTCTAAATATATATAATATATATATATATAATATATATAATATATATTTGTCATTTATTAAATAAATCGTGTTTCAACTAGCGTTTCGCTTTCTCCTTTGCGTGCGTGTGTACAGTAAAAAGCTAAGCCTCGCCCACTGTAAGACCGGCAACGTGAGTCATGCCTCTATCTGAGCATGCCTCTATCCCTGCATGCTCAGTTGACCTCTGCATACCCTTGAGCTCAGACGTGTATTCTCTCGCGTAGAAGAAAAATAGTAACGGCTACCTTTAATATCGCGTGTTCAACATTTATGAAGTGGTATTCTGCAAAGTGCATAGATATGGTGGATACTGAAAAACTCCCTATACCCTCCTCCTTTGCCTCTCTTAAGACTGCATTGAACCGCGCAAAGGACCGAGATGTTCAAATACTCTACGGGTATTCTGGTGAGGGGGTTGTAGGATTTCGCAGTACAAACGATATATTGAAGTATGTTATAGAGCTAAGCTTTATAAAGGCACACATATACCGCGAGGTAGAAGAAGCAGCACGTTCAGAAGATAAACAACAGTTATGGGTAGTGAGTTTTGTGGATGAGTGGTGTGACAAGCGGTATTATATCATGTTATACCATACCGACTACTCGTACCCTACGGTTGAAAATGTAAATCTTGTCATCATGGACAATCTTAAGTATTTTTACCATATATTAATATATATCATGATGAGGTTTGTAGGCTGTAGGCTGTGTGAATTTTTAACAGATTTTAGAGATGAGTATCGCTTGTTAAACAAAAAGACCAGATAAGAATATATGTTTCTCTCTAATAGCGCGCCGGTTTGTGAAAATGTTTAGTTTGTGGAAATATTGAGTGATAAAACATTAAATTCGTTTCGGAAAATTCTGTTTGTCCAAGAGTGTTCGAGCAAGCCTGTACACGCTTTAGCAGTGTGACGCTATCCTGTGCCGCCCACCCGTGTACCTCACGGAGCATACGAGTTCGAACAAACCCATACACGTATCTTCAGCGTGACTCACCCCGCCCCGTCGAGCCTATCCTGCTTCCTGTGGCTCACGCGGTGCATACGAGTTCGAACAAACCCATACACGTATCTTCAGCGTGACTCACCCCGCCCATCGAGCCGATCCTGCCTCCTGTGGTTCATAGTCATCTCAGAGCTTGCACCGAGTGGACGTGCGAATACGATGGAACTCCCTTTGAGAAGCATTCTCAACGCTTCGTACGACGTCTCCGTGACGAAGTCATTGCGCGTGTTCTGGTGTGAAACCGGCACCATTAACTGTGCTTGAAACGACTTGCAGGCATGCAAGCAAACGGAACGTAATTTATTTAAGTGTTGAGGAGATGAATAGAATCTTCGTGATAGTTGAGAGGTGGGCAGAGGACCGTTATCGAATACCTGTCGGCGTAGGTACAATAAGAGAGATGATTAGCGACGCCTCCTAATATACCATTGTTTGTACATTGTGTATAAATAACGAACAACCATGCATTGATATACGACTGATTTGGAAGAACACAGCTGATAATGACGTTCTTGTCCCTACAAGAAACTGTTTCATCCTCGACAGAATGCTTGAAATCGTCGGATTCCGTAAGCTGAAGCCTATATTAGACGGTCGTCTTACAGATATGATTTATTTTGACACGGTTCTTGAACACGCATACACCGCCCTGCTCGACGGATTTATTAAATGTAGGAATGAACAGGGGGAGAATGGCCTACATCTGAATGCATATTTAAAAGGTTTAGATTCTTCGAAATATCCTGAGCTTTGGTACAAAGCACTTGAGCGGTACAGAGCTGAGCTCACCTACACTGTTCACCCTGAAGAGTTGTACCTCTATATAGTGGATAGGTGTCGTTACGATTTGGAAGAATATTTCCAGTGCCGCTATGCAGAGTGAAGAAGAGCTCACGATTGAAAAGCTCGGGATGGTAAGAAAAAACTCCCGATTGGAAAGGCATGTTTATAAACTTGTATTTGATGTGGTTAACGATTACCTCTTTGTGCGTGCCTTTGATTGTGTTCTAGCCGTGTTTAAAGATAACTTTCCCGCAGGGTGTAAAGTGGGCACAAAAATAGTATTGAATGATATGAAAGCCATTTACGTCGATTATAGACCTCCGTATCAGTTAAACGGTGAAGTGATGCTTGGACGGTTTTACCATGTCGTACAAAGTAATGGCGATGTGGATGTAGACTCTATTATGTGCGAGTTTAGCGTTTTGCACCGTAGAACATAAAGGAAATATATTTAAATTGTGTATATATATATATATATTTTCTGTACTAATATGCATTTGATTATACGTTTCGTATATTTTCAATATATTTAATATATCTGTATATATTTTTCCTGTACTAATATGCAATTGAATATACGTTTCGTATATTTTCAATATATTTAATATATCTGTATATATTTTTCCTGTACTAATATATTGATAATGCACCGTTTTGTATATTTTTGATTATATATTTCCCGTTCATGATGTTATTATTATTTTTGACCATATATATATATATATATATGTATATATATATATATTTCCCGATGCATATTTATTTCCATTAATTCGTCTAAATAAACAGAATGATGTATTGGCGTTTTATTTTTTCCTTTTTGTTTGTACACGGTATTTAATTACATCATTTGATTGGTTTCTAAAGCGGATTTCTAAGGCGGAATATATGCTAAATAAATAAGTGCAAACTGGCAAGTCATACGGCAACTGAGAAAGGGAGATAAACAACATGAACGAACGTTGCAATAATCCTATTTGTTCAATGGGTCTGTCTATTGGACGTACATAGTGACGGTCTACCAGGAGTTGGGTGATGGTTGGTTCCACCACCAATTGTTTGGACGCTTGGTTGTAGCCCTCATATCGGATACGCGGTGTTAATGGGGTGAGCTCCTAAAAAGTCGTAGCCCTCATCTCCTGTTGATGGGTGAGCTCCTTTTAAAATTCGTAGCCCTCATTTCATCATCTGTTGGGACTCCTAAAAGTCTATACGATTGTTGCTGATGCTTTTGTGTGTGTGTGTGTGTGTGTGGTGTGTGGTGTGTGTGTGTGTGTGATAATAGGGTCGTACAGTCGGTGAGTGTATGTACGCTTTTAATTCGCTCGAAGATTATATAGATGCGATTTATGCCTTCTAAGAAGAGCCACCTGGCTGATTAATATATGCTTACTTAAATAAATAAACGCAAACTGGCAACTCAGCCTTCTAAGCGAACTGGCTGATAAATGTATACTTAATTAAATAAATAAACGCAATCTGGCAACTCAATTTTCTAAGCCAATTGGCTGATTAGGGACCCTATAAGAGAGCGGCGGCACGGCTGAAGTCTTAGTATGCGGTCGGCTCCTGCCGGGCGACCACCTCTCTTCTTTAGGTTAGGTTCATTGCAGCTTGGGGGATAACTCCGCCTCCAAGTTGTAACATTCCCCCTCCCCCTTTTTGTGGGTGTCTTGTAACAAGGGGTGGTTGCAACAAAGGGGTGTGTGTGTCTGGTTTGGTACTATGGGGTGCCTTGCAACAAAGGGGTGGGGTGGCACTCTTGCAACATTAGCAATTGCATTGCACTCGTCCATTTTGCGGTCATACTACTAGTTCCACCACCAATTGTTTGGACGCTTGGTTGTAGCCCTCATATCGGATACGCGGTGTTAATGGGGTGAGCTCCTAAAAAGTCGTAGCCCTCATCTCCTGTTGATGGGTGAGCTCCTTTTAAAATTCGTAGCCCTCATTTCATCATCTGTTGGGACTCCTAAAAGTCTATACGATTGTTGCTGATGCTTTGTGTGTGTGTGTGTGTGTGTGTGTGTGCGTGTGTGTGATAATAGGGTCGTACAGTCGGTGAGTGTATGTACGCTTTTAATTCGCTCGAAGATTATATAGATGCGATTTATGCCTTCTAAGAAGAGCCACCTGGCTGATTAATATATGCTTACTTAAATAAATAAACGCAAACTGGCAACTCAGCCTTCTAAGCGAACTGGCTGATAAATGTATACTTAATTAAATAAATAAACGCAATCTGGCAACTCAATTTTCTAAGCCAATTGGCTGATTAGGGACCCTATAAGAGAGCGGCGGCACGGCTGAAGTCTTAGTATGCGGTCGGCTCCTGCCGGGCGACCACCTTCTCTTTAGGTTAGGTTCATTGCAGCTTGGGGGATAACTCCGCCTCCAAGTTGTAACATTCCCCCTCCCCCTTTTTGTGGGTGTCTTGTAACAAGGGGGGTGGTTGCAACAAAGGGGTGTGTGTCTGGTTTGGTACTATGGGGTGCCTTGCAACAAAGGGGTGGGGTGGCACTCTTGCAACATTAGCAATTGCATTGCACTCGTCCATTTTGCGGTCATACTACTGTTGTAGTTTGTTCGCTAAATCTTCAAACAAATGTATGATATTATGTTTTTAGTCGAGCTACGTTATCATTATTATCGCTATTACACATTCCAGATTTTAGAGCCTAATTTTGACCTAACCATGAGCAGATGCATTGTGTGTTAATGCTGCAAATGCTGTACTGTGTTTGATCTGCGCAAGAAAAATTAACTTAAAAAATAAAAAGATTTGTAACATTTATTATGAAAATTGTGAGGAATCGTGAACAGCCTTCAGTTTAGAAAAATGATGTTATATTAATGTAAGTAAGTAGTAGCTAGGGGTAAGGTTAGGGGTCTTTCAAAAACCACGTGGTCCTTTTTCGGGTGGTTTTCAAACCCGTCCCCCCTTGTGGTTATTTGTAGCCAATGACTTAAACCCCCCAAAACCACATGGTGTTCTGATGTCACCCCCACCCCTTCTTAATCTTATGTAAAATGTACTTCCTTGCAGACAAGTTGAAACCTACATAAACAGTCATTTACATTTGAAATAAGTATGCATAGGCTTATCACCCCGCATGGGCGTTTTACCCCAGTCTACCCTATATATGTACTGTATATATAACATGATAATATGATAAACAATATTATAAACAGGATCTTTTAATGCTTAGTATTGGCCACATGGTTAAACGTCAAGACCCCTCTCCCCCATGTGGCCCTTGGTGGTCAAATAAGGAACCTTCTCCCCACCCCTTTAAGGACCACGTGGTCCTTGAATGGCCCCTTAGTAAGTTTTCTTGAATGAAGATCCTTAATTTGTCTGTATACACCATTTTAAATCTACAAATATCTTAATATTCCTGTAAATTTCGCCATCCGTTTTTCTTTGCGGCAAGGGGTCGGGATTCAAGACACAATTGCTTATTTCTTTGGCATATAAAGAGTGGCCTGTTGACCGTAGGCTCACTATAATAAAGTGATTGAGTTAAAGTGAAATATTTGCGGGATCACCAATTTGGTCTTTCGACCAAATAAAAAATATTTAATGAAGGAGACATAAATGACTTTGTAGTTTTAGTTTAATTTGAAAGATAAATGAATTATTTGCTTACAGTGATAAACAATTATTTATTCAGAAACTGAGCAATAATACAAAGAATGATTATGACAATAAGGAATGATTTTACACAGGATAAGAGTTAAACGTTACAGTGGTGACAAGAAACAATAATCAAGGTAATAAAATACGGTATTTAACACAACAATAAGTAAGCCTACTTGTGGTCGTAATGGTGCGTTCGATTCTACGGTATGAAAAAATTTCAGAGAGCCTATTCGGTAAAGCTGAGAGTATGTTGAGTTTGTACGTTATGCAAGGTATTTAATCACGACAAAAGAAAACTCTGGTGGCCTATGTGAGGTTTACAGACCTGGGTTTTGATGAAGATAGGCTATGGAATCAGGAGAGCCTCTGAGCCTGTTTGGGTGATGAAATTCTTATTGAATGGAAGTGAAGATTCGAAGGTCGAATGGATGGATGTTGAGTGAATGACGAATGACGCCGGTTGATTTTTGAGTTTTGCAGGAGTGATGTTGCTTCAGAGGAGGGGTATGAAATAGTCATAGGCCTCAACGGACATGATCAGACTTTGTGAATGATTAAGTTGAGTTTCGAAGGTCGGCGGGCCGGCTGAGATCGAGTAGAGTTACGTGACGAAGGTCGGAGATGAGGAATGAATGGTGCGAGGACTGAGCAAATGACGGCGACTTGAAGTGGACTCGCGTTTTTATAGAGGCTCGGTGGTGCGTTGTTTGGCGGGCATTTTTCGGGAAACAAAGTAAAATTTGCCTTTCTGAGTCTATTCTTGCACACGTGTTTGGATTTTATTACGTTGTTTAGAGGCAAGGAAAAGGAATTTCCATATGTATAATATATATATATATATATACATATATATATACACGAGGGTAATTCAATAAGTATCCACGCTTTTTATTTTCACAATTTTATTTTCACATCTAATAGATTATAAACACATCACTTCTCAACATAGTCTCCCTGTTTCTCAATACACTTAGTCCAGCAATCTACAAGCTTCCTAATGCCATCACAAAAGAATGTTTTTGGCTGTGTGTGTAGCCAGTCATGCACCGCCTCCTTCAGGTCATCATCTCCTTGGAATCGCTGACCTCTCAAAGCGTGTTTTAGTGGTCCAAACAGGTAAAAATCCGAAGGTGCCAGGTCTGGACTGTAGGCAGGATGGTCGAGAACTTCAAATTTAAGTTCTTGAAGGCATTTTCTAGTCTGTGCAGCGATATGAGGGCGCGCACTGTCGTGTAACATAAAACACCTTCCGACAATCTCCCTCTCCGTTTTGTGCGAATTGCTTGCTTTAACTCATTCCGAAGCATGTCAGAATACGATGCACTTGTTACTGTAGTTCCACGCTCTAGATAATGTTCAAGGATAGGGCCTCGTGTATCCCAAAACAGTGTTAACATAACTTTACCTGCTGACGGCTGCGCTTTGAACTTCCTTGCAACGGGAGATGTTGCAAGGAGAAGATGCAGTACGGACAAGATGCAGCACGGAGAAGATGAAGTACGGGCAAGCTGCAGTACGGAGAAGATGCAGTACTCAGAACAGAAAATTAAACAATAGACTGGACGATTCAATGCGTAATAGTTACTGGACTAAAAAAAGTGATTTTAGTAATATTGTTAACTTGTCGTCCCATGAGTTAGACTTCAATACGAAATGTGCGTTAGGTTATGGCTTAGGATTCTCTGTCCCAAAAAAGCCCAGCAGTTTACTGATTGCTAAGTCTTTTATCACTTTTGAAAAACATAGTAATATATCCGAAAATGAGGTGACTTTAGCGAAAGGTTGTGTGTATAGTGCTTTTAATACGAGGTATGAATCGAATTATCGTTTGAGGTTTGAAAAAGCCCTAAAAACATTTCAAAATAACGATTCATTACATATTACTAAAGGGGACAAATCTAATTCGATCGTCATCATGGACAAAAACAGTTACATTGAAAAGATGAATACTTTATTGAGTGACCGCGATACGTACAAACCTCTAAACAGAAACCCACTGGAGGATGTTAGTAAAATGTTTAATAGAAAATTAAGAGAAATATTAAAAAATAACTATAATGGGCTTTCTAAACAGTTTCTTAGTATCAATCCGTCACTACCATATTTTTACGGTTTAGTAAAAACACATAAAGTTAATAATCCCATGAGGCCTATTATTAGCTCAATAGGCTCCGTAACCTATAAGCTATCTAAATGGTTAGTTAGTTTATTAACGCCGTTAGTTGACTCTGTTTCCAAGTCACATATTGTAAATAGCATGGATCTTATTGACAAGCTGAAGTTTCCTAATGACCCTAATTTCAAACTGGTAAGTTTTGATGTATGCTCGTTATTCACAAAAGCCCCTGTTGATGACCTACTTGATTTTTTAAAGGATAAGATCTCTGAATATTCTTTCCCTGTTCAACACAACACTCTTATTGAGTTAATTAAGCTTTGCGTCAAAGATTCTAAATTTCAATTTGAAAATAAGTTTTATGCTATGTCGTTTGGATTGGCGATGAGAAATCCCCTCTCACCGGTATTAGCTAACTTATATATTGAATTTTTTGAAAACAGAATTTTGCCTACTATTGTTAATTTTAACCTTGTTTGGTACAGGTATATAGATGATATTTTGTGCCTATGGCCTAATAATTTGGATATTGACTTAGTTATTGGTAGGCTCAACAATTTAGTCCCATCTATTAAGTTCACGGTTGAAAAAGAAATGATGGAAGCTTATCTTTTCTGGATCTAAAAATTCGGAGATGCTTTAATCAGTTCAAATTTTAAGTTTATCGTAAGCCTACTAATAATAACTTATGTGCATTTTTATTGTGACCATCCCTCGATTAAATCTTCTATTTTCTCTGCTATATTTCTTAGAGCATTGAGAGTTGTCAGTCCTGAAGTTTTAGATTCGGAGTTATGCAATATCATGAATATTGGTACTAAATTATGTTATCCTATTTCATTTTTAGATAATTGCCTTAGGAAAGCCAAGAATAGGTATTATAATAGTGTAACTGTAAAGGAATTTGAACGTAAAAATATCTTTAGCCTACCTTACCATGTAAATTTTCAATATCTTCTGACTTTACTTAAAGCAATTGGTATCAATGTACTCTTAAGTACAATAATACTGTTAAATCACGCCTAATAAAGAACAGCCCGGATAATGTGGTTGGTTGTGTGTATTCGATCGGATGTACACAATGTGACTCAGTATATATAGGTCAAACGGGTAAAACGTTAGATATTAGAGTAAAACAGCATAAATATGGGTGTAGAATAGCAAATAATTCTAATGCATTGTTTAACCATATGTATAGATAGATGTAATCATAGTATCAATTAGGACAGTTCTAAAGGGGTCGTTAAAAACAGAGATATAATTGAAAGGAATATTCTAGAATGTGCATTTATCCATTTTAAAAATAATTTCATTAACAATGTGGGAATGTTAACATTGACAATATCCTGTTAAAATACCTTTTGCCTCTAATCAACTCTTGTTAATCATGTGCTAATCTTTTTGTTTTTCTGTCCCGATTGCATATATTTTTGTCATCTCGCCTTCTCCCTTCATTCCCTGACGAGGTGTACTTCTGAATACACGAAAGGACTTGGATCATTTTTCTTTTTCCTTGTGGGTTGCATCATTCATCCCATATACATATATATATATATATATATATATATATATATATATATATATCTAATTTAAATGCGTAATACAGAAGAAAAACGGAGAGAATATATATTTTTTCGACATATTTACTTGTGATGATTTATTAAAATGTCTTTCAAAATAATTAAAACCCCGTTTATTACATATTAAAAAAATAAATACACATCATCATTGTTTGAAATATACCATCTAAGAATTTGTAGTAAATTACAATTTTTTAATCACCGTGTTGTTATCTTTAAAAGAGTAATTTTCTTTAAATACCCTGGAGATATCGTATAGAAAACCTTATTTTAAAGTTATTAATTGTTGTACAGAAACAGGCAATCACATAATTATTACCATCTATCATGAAAATATATATAATAACGTAAATAACTACATATTTAGAAAGTAAATAAATAATTGAACAAATATTATAAAGGCATGAAACGTTTATATGTAATTTAGTTTGATATGGGCAAAAATAAATCACTCTTCCTTCATAAAGTAAAATTATTTTAAATAAAATTAAATTAACAAGCTTTCGTTCTATTTTTTAATGAAAATACTTATTAGAAAATTCTTCTTTTATGTTAAATCTTTATTAACATTTTCAATTCGTTCACAGCGAATCACGATTAATTATATACCGGTCTGCATGAAAATCGATTTCTTTATTTTGAGTTGTGATTCTGAAGCAGTTCGCTGCGCTGAATTAAAAAATGCTACCAGTTTTTTTCTATCACCCACAGTTTTAAAGTTATTAGCAAACAATTTTGGGGCGTTTTGTAATTTTTTACCTTTTTTATCTTTAATTAATTTCGTTTTTTCATATTTTTCAGCTAGATAATTCTAACATTACGTCTTTAAAATTTTAATAATGGCTTCTAGAGGATGTACCCATAGTCCAGACATATTTTGTTATATTTGTGGTCAGTATGTTGTTGTAAAACGAAAGACAAATTTAACGACCTTCATTAAGAGGGCTTATCATGCTTATTTTGGAATTAAATTAGGAGATCAAGACAAAAGTTGGGCTCCACACAAGGTTTGTCTTACGTGTGTTGCGGCATTAAGGAATTGGACCAAAGGTAAAAAGAAAAGTTTGGCATTTGGGATCCCTATGGTATGGCGCGAGCCTAGAAACCATACCGACGACTGCTACTTCTGTTCTTGCAATGTTAAAGGTTTATAATGCAAAGAATAAGAGAGCCTTCAATACCAAGTCTTCCATCTGCAATAAGGCCGGTACCCCATGGTCCAGAAGTTCCTATTCCCCGCCCACCCGAGAGTCTGGATCAATACAATTCAGATTCTGATTTCAGCTCCAAATCCAGACAATGATGATGTTTATGAACAGCCAACAGCTGACCGAGATCCTCCTAAACCATTAACCCAAGCCGAACTAAATGACTTAGTCAGGGATTTGAATCTGCCTAAGGACTCTGCAGAACTTTTGGGGGCTAGATTGCAGGAGAACAATTTATTGGCATCCGACACATACTTCGCTTACAGAAATCGTGAGAAACTTCGTGCCTTTTTTCGAAGAAGATGGTCCCTTGGTATTTTGCAGGACATCACAGATTAGTGTGGGCAAGCTAGGCATCGAATACCAAACCAGTGACTGGAGTTGTGTTATAGATTCCTCTAAACCAGTCTAAAGGAGTGTTACTGCACAACGTACAATATGCATCAATCCCAGTGGCCCATTCTACTCATTTAAAAGAGACCTATGATAACATGAAACTGCTTCTGGAAAAAATTCAGTATCAAAATCACAGATGGATATTGTGTGGGGATCTCAAAGTCCTTTGCATGTTACTTGGGCAGCAATCAGGATACACTAAGATGCCATGTTTCATCTGCGAATGGGATAGTCGAGCACGTGACCAGCACTGGAAGAGGAAAACTTGGCCTCCTAGAGAGAATCTTACCCCAGGATCAAAGAACATTTTACATGAACATGAACCAAATAAAATCCTCCTACCACCCTTGCACATTAAGTTAGGCTTGATGAAGCAGTATGTCAAAGCAATGAATAGAGAAGGTGAATGGTTCAAGTACATTTGTTCAAAATATCCAAAGATTAGCTACGAGAAAATAAAGGAAGGTGTTTTTATAGGTCCTCAGATTAGAAAGTTATTGACAGACGATCATTTCCTGAACACAATGACCATAAAGAAAAAGAAGCATGGCTTGGTTTCAAAGATATTGTTGAAAACTTCTTGGGAAACTACAAAGCCAAAAATTATGAAAGACTGGTGGAAAATATGCTTAAAAGTTTTGCGCCTTAGGCTCAACATGAGCCTGAAAGTTCACTTCTTATTTTCGCATCTTGACCGATTCCCGAAAATCTCGGAGATGTCAGTGAGGACAAGGGGAACGATTTCACCAGGACATCAAAACCATGGAAAGAAGATATCAAGGAAGATGGCATACAAATATGATGGCGGATTACTGCTTTGGAATAAGTCCTGAAATGTTTGCAAGTAAAGAAGGTAAATATATTTTGTTTCTTTCAGTTATTTTTTATTCTTTCATAAACAAGCAATATGCTTGTCCAAGAGCTAGGAGCTATTTAATTCTGCTTTAATTAGGTTTTACTCTATCACCTAAAGATTTCGTGCTACAAGGGGTTGTAATACCTCATCTGTACCCAAATGTTAACCACCCATTGATGGGAGGGGAGAGAGTATTTTGCTGGAACCAGACTGGTTGCTATATATATTTACCCTACATTATTATTAAGCGTTACTGTAGTCTATAACAACAAATTATGGTTTAGCATGTGCAATCCAATGTTGTCTCGATAAGATGGTTCACATTTGGGGATAAATGGGGGATTTATGACACACCCTGTAGTAAGAAAACCACACGTGATAGGGAAAATCTAACTATATTTTTTGAGATCAGCGCACTCAAATTATATAGAATCACCAACTAGTTTGTAAAAATCGATCGACAAGTTTTCAAATGTGTACTGGTGAATCGGCGATAAACATACTTCAACTTAAGCGTTTTGTCATATTCCTGAATAATATTCTTGGTATGCAATTTAATTAACAGCAATTACGTTAGTGGGTATAAAATAACTTTAATGGAAATAATAATTAAGCTGATAATTATAAGACTATCTTGTTCATAATTATGTTAATAAAATTTTAACCTGTTCTACCTGAAATAGAATAGCAACCTACGTACTAAACGCAAAACAATTTGGCTGCAAAGCAATTTAATATTTCCCCCCCAAATTATCATAAAATGTTTATTGAAACCAAAAAATTCTTCTTGCCTTGAACCATTATCATTATGTTTCAGGTTTTATTGTAGTAATGTTAATCAATATACAAAGACGAAACGATGTCACACTAATAATAAGAACAGAAAGAAAAATAATATACGAATAAGAAGTTAGTATGTTGATCGGACGCCGACAAGTATAAAATCTTTGAAATTTCTAGAATAGTTACAGGATAAAACCAAAGCCAAATAGCATTATATTCTATACGAAGACATGTAAGGTCCCAAAAAATACAATAGATAATGATCATATTATTATCTTCTCGCAAGATAGTAGAAATATTCTCTACCAACGGGTGTATCTCATCATGATATTATGCACTTGTTGATAGAGAATCTTTCTACTCGAACTATCTTGCGAGAAGATAATAATATGATCATTATCTATTGTATTTTTCGGGACCTTACATGTCTTCGTATAGTCACTATAGAATATAGTTCTATAGGCTTTGGTTTTATCCTGTTACTATTATAGAAATTTCGAAGATTTTATACTTGTCGGCGTGAGATCAACATACTGATTTCCTATTCGTATATAATTTTTCTAGAATATATATATATATATAATATATATATATATATATATAATATATATATATATATATATATATAGGGTGTTTGAAAACTTTCTGTACAAATTGTAATGGGGGATAGGCAACACCAAGACAAACCCTTTTCGTCTATAAGTGTATGTCCGCTGACGTCACCATTCGGCGCGAGAGGGCGCCGCTGCAATTGGCTAAAAGGTGAAGTGGGCTAGACTCGCGCTTGCCGCGGGCATTCTTAAATCGGACGTAGTACGCGTAACATGGAGCGCTTCACGACTGCTGAGATGGCTGACATGCATATGGTGTATGGGGCTGCCAATGGAAACGGAAGAGCTGCTGTGAGGTTGTACCGACAGCGCTTCCCAAACAGACGTGTGCCAAACCACCAAACGTTTGCGCATTTGCATCGGCGAATGCGAGAAACTGGAACATTCCATGCAAACATGCATGACACTGGTCGGGAGAGAAACGTGCGCACTCCTGACGTGGAGTCGGGCAGGCAGCAGGTACGGCCCAATCAACTTGCCATGGACGATACCCGCCCAAACATTGACGGCGAACCGTTCTTGATGAGCATGCACCCGTGTAGCATGTGGATTTGCGTGCGCCCACACGTGAGAATTGTGCATGTTAAACACACCCTCACGTGTGAAACAGGCCTCATCTGAGAACAGCACATAAGCCGGAAAATTAGGCTGCACCGCTGTCTGCTGCAGACACCAGCGTGCGAATTCCACACGAAGAGGGTAATCCCGAGGTTGTAATGCCTGGACTCTCTGACGATGAACCGGATGTAACTGCTGCTCGTGCAACACTCTCCAGTCCAGGTCGTGGTTCACACCGAGGATACGTGCAACACCTCGCGTGCTTGCGCTTGGATTGTCCTCAAATCGCCGTAGGATTTCTTCTTCCATGTCAGGAGTGCGCACGTTTCTCTCCCGACCAGTGTCATGCATGTTTGCATGGAATGTTCCAGTTTCTCGCATTCGCCGATGCAAATGCGCAAACGTTTGGTGGTTTGGCACACGTCTGTTTGGGAAGCGCTGTCGGTACAACCTCACAGCAGCTCTTCCGTTTCCATTGGCAGCCCCATACACCATATGCATGTCAGCCATCTCAGCAGTCGTGAAGCGCTCCATGTTACGCGTACTACGTCCGATTTAAGAATGCCCGCGGCAAGCGCGAGTCTAGCCCACTTCACCTTTTAGCCAATTGCAGCGGCGCCCTCTCGCGCCGAATGGTGACGTCAGCGGACATACACTTATAGACGAAAAGGGTTTGTCTTAGTGTTGCCTATCCCCCATTACAATTTGTACAAAAAGTTTTCAAACACCCTGTATATATATATATATATATCAGCAGAAGCCTGACGCATGAGAGCAATGTTTCGTGAAGATGTTCCGTGAATGCACAAAGCAGAAACAACCACTTCATCTTTAAACGCGCTGAAAACGATATCATGCGACCCGGAGGGGTGTGGGCATGGATAAGACTCTGCATGGTTGGCACGTGGGTTCAAGTGGACGTGTAGGCATGCGAGGGGCGCGTAAGCCTGAGCGTACTGATTCCGGAATTCAGGTGTCGCCCTTGGGACCCGTACGTGGTTACGGCATCATCGGAGAGGCTACGCCACTCTTAAACGTTACAAAAGTTCATAAAGTCTCCCTTTAACCTAACCTAACCTTAGGTCATCGTTCCAAAATTTTCCATAAATGTAACTCATAAACGGACGCAAGATTCTCAAGGGGGAAATTCTCAAATCGATCCATTTCTGTCTCCTCAATGCGTACATACTAGTCATGTATTTAAAATATATGAAATAGACTTTATTTTAATTAAATCTGGGCCTACAGGCCTTAAACACTGGCTTACTTAATTTTTTCAGTGTTTATATCTCAGACCAAAAATATTGATAATTATATAGAGTATAGACAATAAAATAATCGGTAAATTTTATAAAAATGAAGAAAAATATGTAGCACGCGTGTAAAATTTTAGTTTAATTAATGTTAAGCCTTGTTCATATAGAGGTGTTTCTCAACCTTTTTGGTGCTGGAAACTCCATCTTGACATAATAAATTTCGCGATCCCCTTCCCCTGAATGATGATACAGCACGTACTTTAACTACAAAAATAGCTCCCGAACTATTTATCACATGACGATTGAAGACTTGGTAAAAAGTGGGTATTTCATCCGTTCAGTGAAATGGTGGCAGTTTCTGCATAACTTGCAGGAAACGTACATGATAAATTGATTGAGCATTCATCTGACAAGACCTTACAGTTGCCATTCCCATCAGAAGACTCCTGTACAGTACATTTGGATAGTACGGAAAAGTGAGTATGCACAACTGATGTCTGAAGCATAAAATGTTTCAATTCCATTTGCAACCTCGTACTTGTGCGAATTGGGCTTCTCATCAATGGCTGCAATGAAAAGAAAGCAATGAAAGTGATTGTCTACGTGTTAGTTTGTCTTTAGTCTGCAGTATATTCAACCGGCAGAGTTAAGATGATTACTAATAAAAAACAATTTCATTTGCGAAACTATAACACTGTACGAGCTTTCACTTAAAAAATTAGTTTGATTTTACGCATTTTGTAATTTTTGCTGGAAAAACAAACTTCTATGTAGACTGATTTTTTTTAGCTAAGAACCGAGATCCTCCACCCACTGAGCACTTCCGCGACCTCCAGGTTCAGAAACATTCCCTGGGAGGATATCTAATAGATTTTTTCAACTCATCTTTTTAATGGTTAGCAGCAATCAGGGACAGAAAAGCATACCATATTCAAAATCCCAAGCTACCATGATGGGCCTTATTAAAGTAGGGAAATTAATTCAACCAGCAGAATTTAGTAAGTTTAATGTATGCAATTTTTTTCAAATACTTTACTTGAAATTGGCAATACGAAAATAGGGTGATAATTGGATGGAGTGTTTGAGTTTCTCGACTTAAATACGGGGCACATTCTGGCTTCATTCAGACTGTCAGGGAATATACCTAGTGTTACTGATTCATTCATTAGCTAAGTGAGTGGTATTGCAATTTCATCGGATACAAATTTGTATATTTTTATAGGGATCTTTTTGATGTCAGAATCTTTATTTTTAGATTTTTTATTGCAAGAGAGATAGCGTATGGTAGGACTGGATCAAAGAAAAATGAGTTTGGATTTGGTTGTTGGTGTGTATTCTCGGTAGTGAGTATCTGTAATTGGGATCGAGGTTACAGTATTGGAGCTGATATTTGTAAAGTTATTTAACAAATTGGCTCTGTCTTTGGGGGTCACTGTAAGAATTTCCACCTTATGTGAGGGAAGACCTTCTTTGTATAAATTAACTCTTTCAGAGTGTTCTATAACCTTTTTGGATTGTATTTTTGTTCATCAGTTTTTGAACAATTATGATCTGTTTTTGCTTTTTTAATGACTGCATTACAATATGTTAAAGTAATATTTGCATGTCTGTTCAGTAATAATATCAGTTTTCCAAAATTTAAAGAAAGTAAGCTTGCGTTTAATACTCAAAATGAGTGCTGGTGTGATCAATTGGTTGTTGTATTTAGTTTTTGATATTATTTTTGATTTAAGAGGAAAGTTTATGTTGAATATATCCACTTGTGTGTTTGAGAATGCTAGAAATTTTGTTCCAATGTCATGGTCACTCAGTTTTTCTAGTCCTGTCAAAAGCTGTTATTTCCCTTATGAACTTTAATTTGTTATTATTGCTGTAAGACCTATAGTCAACTTTTATAGTTTCCTTTGCTAAGAAATGGGTGATTAGCATGGTGTATGTATGCAAGTGATCTGTGATACTTAATATAATTATACCGAAATGCAATCAAGCGGGGATCGCATCCAGATCTGATCTAGCAGAGTCGAATTTCTAATGTCACTGTGAAGTCAAGTTGGCTTTGTAATAGCTAATTTAAAACTATTTGTAGTCATGATGTTGTGAAGGAAACTTGCGTTATTATTTGAATGTCCTTTTGTTGAGTGTCCTTTTGTAAGATCAATATTTAAATCTCCTGTAATAACACAATTGTTACCGATATAATTGGAAGTTAGAATTCTGTCGATATTTGTAATAAAAGTTGGTACGTTACCAGTTGGGGATCGGTAAATCCCTGAAACTGAATACTGGGTGTTGTGAATAAACATTTCAGTTGTAAGTGTTTCTAAGGTACTGTTTATGTTTGTCAGTTCTTTGATATTTTTACTCTTGTAGTTTGAGTCTACAAATACGAGTATACTTACACCTCCTCTCCTATTGTTAGCCCTATATACATGGTAGCTTGTGTACCCTGGAATGCTAAAAAAGATCTTTTGTTTTCTTAAAAAAAAAAAACTATATAGGGCTATGGTTGATTGCTTTCAACCTGGCGATCCGGTGGAAATTTCCACCAGATTTAGTGCCTACAGTCGATAGCAAAAAGCCTATGTTTTTTCATTAAAAGTTGTGTGTATGTGGAGGTCTTCAAAAGACCGATTAAGTATTTTTTTAGTTAAATTATTAAATTGATTTGCCTTCGGTATTTAGTGCAGCCCAATGGTAAAAGAGAAACCACCATACCTTTTTTGTTTCTTTGTTGAAGTTCGCATCTGGTTATAGTCGCGCGGTTGCCTACCGCACTTATCTCTCGATGTAGACAACTAGGTTACGCAAGGCGTTTGTTAAGTTCAATTAACACAAGCAGCTCACTGTGCCTCATTACTCACTGGGATAGGCCTATCCTATGGTTTTATTAGGTTTTTCACTCAGAACTTGTCGGAACACGAACACATCTTCCTCGCCTACAGCAGTGCTTTTTTAGGCAGCTGAGAGTTAATTCTTTGTGGTCGCTTAAATTTTGCTTACGTTCGCAGACGGAAAACATCAGACGTATAATTTATGTATTTTCATTACTTCTCTTCTCAAAATTTTCATAAGTCAATATGACTAAAAATTTTGGCACGAAAAAGTACGTTCTTGCCTGTTGTTAATGTAGGTAGGGTCAATGCCTACATATTTTGTTCTTCCAATGGCAATTTTCCCCATTCCCAATAACCTTTATCGCAAATTCCGAGGTAACTTGTAGTTATTCAATGCAATAAATTAATATTTTATATTTAATTATGAAATAAAGGTACCGTATACAATACCGCATTGTAGGTGTGTTTAGGCCTGAGTTTAAATTAGGCTTTGCTGTGGACTGTAATGTAATTTGTATGACAGGCGTGTGTAGTTTTTCCATATTTTCATTTAACCAGGTTTCAGTTAATATAATGCACGTGAATTTATGTTGTAATAATTTTAGGTCAGCTGTTAATTCGTCAAAGTGGCTTGGGAGACTGCGGATGTTTTAGTTTTAGAAAGACAGGGTGCCATTGCTGTATTTCTTGTTTAAGACGTCGTCTACTGAGGTATAGTCGGAGTTGACTACCTTTCCATATTCAGTAATTTCATTTACAGGATTGGCAGTATTTAGTCTTAATCATGATGTGAACATTAGGGTAATACGGTAAGAGAAATAATAACAAGCAAGAAGGAATATATATATATATATATATATATATATATATATATATATATATTAGCTACCAAATATATATATATATATATATATATATATATACAGTATATAAGAAAAATAAAATAAAATTATATAAAAAGCTGTTGTAGTAAAGCAAGAACGTATGTAAGAATGATATTATTTCTGTATCCACAGTGAGCCTGTGGAGATGACAGTAAGAAAATTATAAAACTGTAAAATCTTAAAATAAAAATTTTAATTAAAAATTATACCATTATAGAATCTTAAAATTAATATATAGAATTTGAAGGACTATGAGAATAGCAAAATTATATTAGAAGGATTATAAAATTAGAAATTTGAAAAAATAGAATTATAAAAACTTAAAATTAAAAATTATATAATTTTAAAATCTTAAAATTAGCGATTATAGAATTTGAAGGACTATGAGAATAGCAGAATTATAAGATTATAAGGACTATAAAATTATAAAATTTCAAGACAGCATAAATTTACAAAAATTTTAAAAAATTATTATTATTATTATTATTATATACTGCATAAGAGTAATGATACATAATGATAGGTTATATAGTAATAGGTTTACTTAACAAGCGGGTTATGCTGAAAGCAATTCTATTTTTAAATGGCGCCGAAAGTTGTCGAAGTCATGTTGAGTATGAATCAACACTTTGTCCTTCCTGGAACTTATGAGCATGTGTTATACCGTCCCGTATATAACAGAAATAAATTAATTTTTCTTTTTTAAGTTTTAATAGTTTATCAAATTTTTGTATATTTTGTATTCAGAGAGTGATTCATTAATATACAGGGTGTCCATAAATTATTCACTCCATTATAAGCCATAATAAATTCGTTATTATAGGAGCTATCTTAAAACGGTTTGCAGCAATTAATAACACAACTCAAGAAATTTTTGTTTTAATTCAGTAAACCTCCACGTGAGCCCCATTCGTAGCACGCAGAACATCAAGGCGATAGATGATTTCGTTCCAAACATTAAGAAGCATGTCTTGCGTGATGGAAGCTAATGTCTCTTCAATCCGGTGTCTTAATTTTGTGATGTTATTAACCTTCTTTGCATACACTCTGTCCCTTGTGTAGCCCCATAAAAAGAAATCCAGAGGCGTGATATCCGGGGAACGAGGAGGCCATGGAATAGGGCCATCTCGCCTGATCCAACGAGAAGGGAACTTTTCATTGAGGCCTCCGCACTTCTAATCCCCAGTGTGGCGGTGCCCCATCTTGCTGAAAGAACACACGGGGATGCATATCCTCAAGCTGAGGTGCAGCATACCATTCAAGCATATCTAGGTAATTTGTAGCCTTCACAGTGTTCTCATGGAAGAAAAATGGTCCAATCACACGGTTATGGGAGAGAGCACACCAAACGTTTATCTTGGGACTGTTGCGTTCGTGCTCAATAAATTCATGCGGGTTTTCTAATCCCCATATACAGCAATTGTATCTGTTGACTTCATCAGACAGATGGAATGTCGCTTCATCACTGAAAACGACATTGTTCAAAAAATGCTCATCTTCATCAATACGGTCAAGAATGTCAACAGCAAACTGTACCCGTTTGGGTTTGTCATTTGGTAGAAGTTTCTGCAAGGTTTGCAATTTGTAGGCATAAAATTTCAACCTCTTGTGAACCACTTTATTGCACTGTTGAACGCGGTATTTGCAGTTCTCGGCTTGCTCGGCGGATGGATTTTGTAGGACTTCGGATAAACGCCTCCTGAATTCCTGCTATCTTATCTTCAGACACACTAGGCCTACCAGCTCCTTTCTGATGTAGCACACTGCCAGTTTCTTGAAACTGTTTCAGCCATCGCTTGAGTGATTGCTTTGTTGGTGGAGTTTTCTGATATTCCTCCCGAAAACGTCTCTGTACAGTAATTGGAGATTTGGTTTCTCCTTCACTGTCGCCATTGTGCCCCTAGTGAGTGTTCTGCGAAATAAAGAAAAACATTTCTTGAGTTGTGTTATTAATTGCCGCAAACCGTTTTAAGATAGCTCCGATAATAACGAATTTATTAAGGCTTATAATGGGGTGAATAATTTATGGACACCCTGTATATATTAGGTTTGATATTTATAACTCCACTTCTTATTTCCGATTTCTACAGCCGGTCACTTAATTTTAATTTTATGGTTCTTTTGTCAGTGTCATTATTATTTCCCCGTTTCGATGTGCCTCCGGAATGACATTTTCAGGAATGTTTATACGGAGTTTTTCTTTGATAGCACTTCAGGCAATTTCAGTGGGGTTTTCACTTGGGGAGCCTTGAGAGACACCAGGTCTACCGATAAAGTATAGGTTTTTGTGATGTTCCTGTTTGAGGTCGCTGTTTAACCTCTCATTTTCTATTATTTGGTTATGTAGCCGAGCTTCCATAGAGGATACTGTCTCATTAAGAGCATTTATACACTGTTTTAGGTTTTTGTTTTCTTCTTCAAATTTGTTTATTCTTTCATCCTTTTCTGTCAAGCAGTTTAGGATAAAAGATAGGTACGATTCCATATATAAAGCTAAGTATTTATTATAACCGGTAAACGCCTCGCATTCTCGCCTTTTATTCGCTTGAATTTCCTCGATCCGTTAACGGAGAGAGATCTCTCCGGAGGCGGGGGAAGCCACACCTGATGTGGAGGGAGAAGGTATACATCTCTGTTCCCTCATGGCGACTCCTGGAGATTAGAGAATGGGAGATTCCTGTTAATGTCTTTCGTTGTTGTTGATTTTTGTTTTCTCTTTTTGTCATTGTTGTAAAGTTTATTCACTTGAAATTTAGATATTTGTTGATAGTTTTTGAAAGTCTTAATGAGAAAACTTGATTCGATTTTATATGACATTTTTGCTCTACATTAAGTTTTTATTTACACATGTAATTAAAATTCAGTCGTTCGTTCGTATGTTTGTTATTTCAGGGTCACGGGTACAGTTTGTGGCTCTGTAGGACAAAGAAGGTAGTGCAGGATGTCGCTAAAAATATTTGAAGATATTTTTTATGTAGTGCTATTAGTTAAGTAATGTAGATAATCTGATGAGATTGTAACTGTAATCTTGGCATGTTTACAATTTTCTTGGAGCAGTAACACAATGTTAATAGACCTTAAACACGGTTAATTTAATGAGGAGAAGGAGCCCGAAACTGACCAGCGTCACCAGCACTGACACAAAACAATATACTGTGATGTATCTATGGTAATCATAAAGTGGAATAATACTACTAGGGGCACTCAATATATTTTGTCCCACTCTTTTTTCTTAGCTAAATAACAGGCCATGGGGCTGAAATGTCTTTGGGACCATAAGTTTGAACTTTCTGCCCTTCACATAACCGAATTTTTCCAGTTTGAACCTCCCCTCCTCGTATAAAACCGCTTTTAAACGCCCTTGTATAAAACCGATGGTTAACGCAGTTTCAAAAATGGCGTCTGACAGTGAAGTGCGTCGTAAACGGAGAACTGTTATCGAGTTCTTAATTGCAGAGAAGGAAACAGTTGGAAATATTCACAAACGTCTACAAAACGTTTACGGAGATGCTGTTGTTGATCAAAGCACAGTTGGACGCTGGTCTAAACGTTCACGTTCATCGGAGAGAGGGAGAGCCAACCTCGATGATGAGCCACGCAACGGTCGCCCGGCATCAGCTGTGACATTCACACTGTGCAATGTACTAACAGCATCATTCGATCAAATCGGCGCGTCACATACAAGGAGCTATTACTGGAGCTAGGAAATAGTGAAGGAGGTGTGAATACGATAATTCAGCAACTGGGATACTCAAAAGTGTGTTCGCGGTTTGTTCCTCGCGAACTGACTGAAGATCACAAAGCCCAAAGAAAAGAAGTTGCTTCTGAGTCGTTGGTTCGATACGAGACAGAAGGGGATGACTTCCTTTCACGCATTGTGACTGGGGATGAGACTTGGGTACCACTTTGAACCTGAAACAAAACGCCAATCCATGGAGTGGCATCACGCAGACTCTCCACGCAAGAAAAAGTTCAAAATGGCTCCCTCTGCAGAAAAGGTTATGACCACCATCATCTGGGGCATGAAAGTGGTGATTCTGGTGGACATTATGAGAAAAGGACATACAGTCAACTCAGAGGTATATATTGCTACCCTACAAAGACTCCAGAGACGTAGAAAGCGAGATCGACCGGAAAGAAAACTGGAAGACGTCCTTCTTTTGCACGATAACGCAACACCACACAACAGTTTGCAAACAAGAGAGGCAATCACAAAAATGCGCTTGACTGTTACCCCACCCTCCATACAGCCCGGATCTGGCACCTTCAGACTTCTATTTGTTTGGGTCAATGAAGGATACTATTCGTGGAAGAAAGTTTCAGAGTGACGATGAGGTTGTTGAGGAGGTTAAAAGGTGGTTCCAGCGGAACCCAGCGGACTTTTACCAGCAAGGAATAAAGGCCCTTGTTTCGAGGTGGAGGAAAGCCGTAGAAAAGAATGGATACTATGTGGAAAAATAAAAACTTGTAAAATAGGTATGTAACTACTTGTGTACAAATTTCTGGAACTTAAAAAATATTGAGTTGAGATAAAATATATTGAATTGCCCTTGTACAATCATATAAGAAAATAAAAACTGCATATTTCTTCTGTACAATCCTAAAATAGACTAATCCCACCCTATATTTAATATAATCATAATACAGAACACCATGTACCTTCCTTATATATAAATATAAAAGAAAGTACTTCTTCCTTATATACTACCATTATCTAACAGAGCAATACGCATCTTTTTTCGTAAAGGATTAGGTATTATCAATTACATTGTCGCAGTAGCCGAATACGAAGTTTTCCCTCACTCCCTTTTTTATTCCAGTACTTTCCACTCACTTTCTCCCCACTACAACAATCAGAGAAGTACTGCCTAAGGGCCTCCCAATCAGCGGCGCCTCCTCTTGGGAGGATCCAAAGGCCGAATTGGAGTGATAGGACAGCAAACAAATATAAGATTGTGGTCGGAGGAGCCCAACGGAGAAAAAAGTTCGACAGAGTAAGAAGGATGAAAGGTGAGAAATAAATCCAGAATGTTGGGCCTATCTCCATGGCGATCGAGGATGCAAGTAGGGATGTACAATCTGCTGTAGGTCATTCAGGATAGAAAAATTGTAAGCTAGTTCACCCGGGATGTTAGCGAAATGGGAGGAAAGCCTAGGTTGAATTACGTATAGGTTGAATTATTATTAAACAAAAATAAAATACATGCGGAGAATAAAAGATCATTTCCGGAAAAACATATAAAGGCCACGCTGGCCTTCTTTGGTTATGGAAAATCGCGTTAAAGGTGTTGTGAATTAATCATTGTTTTTCAGGTGTGTGGAATGAACTCGGTTGTTTTAGAGATCTGACGGAGCCTAAGCCGACTATAATTAATGGAATTTACATTAAATCAACACAATGAAACAGAACACATCTTATGATCACGAATCTCAGCGAAAACCTATTTGAAACCTATTCCCTAGAAACCTAGAAACAAACCTATCAATTCTACGAGTATTATTAATACAAGATATGGCTGCTAAGATGTTCTTTGTACCTTTCGAGAATTCGAGTCGATCTCCAAGAAACTGGAAAAGAATAAACTCGATCTTCCTTTTTTAGAAAACTGCATGACCTATCGTATTTATCCAAAATTTGTATATTTTAAACTTTATAGAAGTAATTTATATCATTCAAAATTTTATAAATCTTGCTTGGATAAGCTTTTAAGGATCGAATTAAGATACAGAGTCGACAGACTGACAAACTTACGAAGTCTGTTGAATATCTTAGGAATCGTTTGAAAAATAATGTTTCTTCCTTTGATTTCTGTTTCTCGTTAACTTTATTTCTAAAATTGTTAGTAATACTGTGTAAATGTTAATAATAGATACAAGCGAAAACTGTCTACATTGGGTATTTCTGATTCTTTGACTCCATGTAATTCTGGGAAGGTTATATTTAATTTTTCCAAATATAATTGTCTGATAGGGAGAAATTTCTCCTCTCTTTCGGTCTTCAGTTTAATTAATCTTCCTGTTTTTAAGCTTAACTTTTTTAAATACTTTCTTTTGCTTTTGAGAAATTAATTCTTACAGTGAAGAAGTTCCCTATTTTGCCTTAAGAAATGAATCCAGTGTTTTTTAATATTATTATAATTTTAAACCCGATAAAGTTTTTTCCCATTTTTAGGAAAACTGAGTTTAGTATTTTACGTTTTTAGGTAGTAACAATAATATTGTTATTTGTAAACCTAATAAAGGAAGGGGAGTTGTCATATTGAACAAAAAAGATTACATTGGCAAAGTCCTGACTTTTTTCTGATACCAGTAAGTTTCGCGAAGTTAAAGATTCCATTTTGTCTGTTATTTTGCGGACTGAGTGAGAGTAAAGTTAATAGGTTTTTACATCATGTAAAATCAGTTGGTCACTTAAATGAAATTGATTACAATAACCTTTTTGTTCATGGTTCTACTCTGTTATTCTTTATGGCTTCCCTAAAGTCCATGAAAGGGATGTGCCCCAATTAGATCTATTCTTGTGACATTTATTCGCCTATCTATCCTCTGGCTAAGTTCTTCGTTCCTATTTTGTTCCCACTTACTACAAACGATCACTCGGTAAAAAGTTGATATTAATTTGCTCACGAAATTAATAGCTTACAATCTAATAATGTTTTTATGTGTAGCTATGATGTTAAGTCACTGTTTACTAATATTCCACTACATGGAATTATTGACCTTTGTGCTGACAAACATTTTTCTTCTTGCGAGACCGTTCATGATTTTACTAGGTTAAATTTTAGGAAATTTTTTGAATTGTCGGTTTTTAATTCCTATTTTGTATTTAATAATCAACTTTATGAACAAACTGAAGGTGTTGCCAAGGGTTCCCCTTTGGGTTCCACTCTCGCAAATATTTTCATGTGTTATTTCGAAGAACAGGTCCTTGATAGTTGTTCTCTTGATTTTCAACCAGTCTTTTATCGAAGCTATGTGGATGATGCCTTCACTCTCTTCCGCTGTCAATCACATGCTGAGGAAGTTTTAAATGATTTTAATGTACAATATTCTAACATTAAATTTACTGTTGAATCAGAGAATATCAACATCGTCTCTTTTTGGATTTGTCTATTAAAAGCTGAATGGTTCTTTTTCTCCCTCCATATTTCGTAAATCAACTTTCACAGGTTTGGGTATGATTTTTTCACTTACATACCTTTTTTATTCAGTTAATTCCATTATGACTCTTATTTATAGATCTTGTCAGTTATGTTCGTCCTATATTGGTCTGCATGATGAATTTCAATATTCAATTAACTTTTTTATTTCCAATGGTTTTCCTAAGAAATTAATATATATACTGTAAATATATTTCTAAATTTCTTGATAATATTTTGACCTGAGACTCCTGTTCTTAATGTTCCCAAGACAATTGTTACCCTATTTTTCCTTACTTCGGTCTTGTTAGTGACAAGACTGAGAAAGACCTGTCTGCAGCCCTGAAGAAATTTTTACCCTAAATTATTTTTAAATTTATTATTGTAAATTCCTCCACTATAGGATCTTACTTTCGTTTTAAGGATAGATTCCCTCCCCTTTTAGGCTCGTCGTACGTCCATAAATTTGATTGATCACACTGCAAGTGCGAGTCATACATTGGAAGTACCATTCATTTACTGGAGTTTCGCATTGATCAGCATTTAGGTAGGTCATTTGGCAGTGGTCGTCTCATTAGTAACCCAATGAAATCCATAATACGTGAACATTCGGTTGGAAGTGACACTCCTTTTTCACCAGATAATTTTAAGATTTTAAATGTAGGAGGAGAATGTAGACACTAATCGACGGGAGGAACTCCTTGGGGGATGTTAGGCAGGAGACAGAGAGTGCTGGAACTCCCGTTTCTCCTGTCACTGTCTTCCTTAGCTGACCTTTTTCTCTCTCATCTACCCTCTGAGCAGTCCAGCATGTTCTCAAACACACACTTTTCCATCTATCCTTCACTACACATGCATGCATTTTACACACTACACAAACTTTTCCAAAATTTATATTTCGTGAGTCTCGAAACCTTGATTTTGACTCTCTTAAAAAGGAGGTCATTTCGGCGGGCACCCGCCCTTGGCTCCTCCTTTCTACATAAAAAAAAATATAAGTAATAACATTAGTGATCTTGGATATTTTAAGGTAAGATTTATTTCGCAATTTTTTATTTTGTAAATTTTTTAAAATTTTGCTTATCTTTTACTTTTTTATAATTTTAGAATTTACCCTGACGATAAGGGTTGTATCCCTCGAAACCTCGAATTTATATTAAAGTCATGATGTATGTTGCTTTCTTGGTCTTCCTTTTCCTTATACGTTTGAGGTTTCCTGGAAACAAATCTATCACTAATTATACATATACGGCGTATGACGGTGTTGCCATAATTTCTAATGTTAATATTTCTTGTTCGTTAGAAAAATAACAATGGATGTTCTTACTCTGTTTATTAAACTTAAGCGGCAGAACTTATAACACTTCTTGCAACAAGTTAATTGGTACAAATTAATGCTAATAATGATAAAATGCAAAATAACAAAAATAAAATAATAATAACGTGTTTAAAACTCACGTGAAAATAGGTTCAGTAAAATATACGAAATATGAGATATACACGACACAAAATTGCACGCGAAATAAATGATTGGTAAGAACGTGGCCAGAGACGTACTGACGAAGGAATGTATGCACACACACCACACACACAACACACACGCACACACACAAAAATAAAATATAAATATATATATATATATTATATATATATATATATATATATATATATATGCGATGAATTTCACACTTGAACACGTGAAATGAATGAATGATGCAAACCCACAAGGAAAAAGAAAAAATTATTCTAAGGCCTTTCGTGTATTCAGTAAGCCACTCCCTGACGAGGGTATTGCTGAATACATGAAAGACCTTGAAATATTTTTTTCTTTTTCCTTGTGTGTTTGGATTATATATATATATATATAAATATAATTTAGGGTGGTTTAATAAATCTGATATCGGAATATCTGTAATGCCAACCCGGCATTTGGTGCCACTAGCTTAAAAAATGATACACTAAAAAAATGTTTTGAGATCAGGATATATTTAGGACTTGCTCAAAGCTATTTTGTTTGTTTTATAAGACCTCCATCCATTTTATTGCTATTGGGACACATTTCCAAAAATGGAGCTGTTATGTGAAAAGCATGCTGTCCATTTTGACAAATTAAATTATTTAAACATTGTAATAAGTGTTCCTTTCACACAACAGGTCATTAGCCTCATCCCCGTTAATAACTGTGGTCCACAACCATCCGTGTTGGGGGAGATATTTTATTAAAAAAATAATTTGTGTATTATACAAAAACAAAACATTGGAATTTCTCTATTGACAATTTACATGACATATATTATTAGATAAATGCCAGATAATCATTGTTGCTTGGTTCGTATAATGGCAGACTTCTTCGTTGGTAACAAGAAGACCTTCCGGTGATCTTCAACGACTTTTAGAAGGAACTGCTTCTGCTCTTCGCTGCGCGTGAGAGATGCATTGAACTCCTGGATGAGTGCAACACCGTGTTCTGCAAGGTTGTTGATCACTTTCACCGACCGGACAGTAGCCTGGCTCCTCCTGTATGATTCATGGACTGGCCAAAGTCTTGGATCCTCCTCCAAGAATCTTGAGGCAGTTCAAGTATTTCAAAAAACTTCAGAGTTGACATGGTGACAAAATTGTGTAATTCTTTCCCACATGCCTGACCAACTGGAGAGATCCATTTAGGTGGGGGGTCCTCAGACCCGATTTTGTTTTTCAGAGCATTTACCATCTGCTTCTTCTCCTCTGCTGTAACAATGTCATTGAAGAAACCGAAGCCTACCAATGTTTCTGATAGATACCAAAGATGGCGGCTGAATGCTGTGCTGACAGCCTTAGATATATCTTTATCAGCATAGTTAGCTAGTGCACGGAGGAGATTCAGATCGTTTCTCGGAGCTTCTACTGAAGACGGACTCTGAAACCAGTATTTGACATAGATGGCCGTGACAAAGAGGCTTACTTCCTGGAGGTGGCTCCACACCATATCACTGCGCGATGGCCTTCTTGATGATCCCTGTTGCTGCTGGAGGGGAAACTCCTTGCGGAAGAGCCACATTTTGATGGCGTAGATAGCTCGAGCCATCCAACGAGCTCGTTGTATTGCTCCTGGATATCGAAAATGGATCTCGCGTGGAGAGACCTCTCTAAGGAAGATAATCTTCAACTCAAGGAGCTCACGGTAGTCATCCCGTGGCTGAAATTTGGACAGCTAGTTAACAGCAAATGCAATGACCTCAGTCTTGTATCCATTTGTCACAGGGATTAGGTGTTCTTCATCCACTGCCGAGGAGTATGCTGTCTTATCGAGGTAAGGCCAGTACTCCCGGAACTGACCGAAGAGCTGAATATTTGGAGATTTAGAGCTGGAGACATCATGAAGGCTGAAGACCGTCTCTAGGAGTATCTCCGAGATATGATGTCGACACGCCAAGTTCAATAAATTCCTCCCAAGCTCAGTTTCCAAACGAACACAAAAAACTCCTCCCTTTGAACCAGTGTTGGACGCGGTGGTGTCAAAGCAGAGCCCCTTCATTCGTTCCTTCAGTCCCCACTCATTTATCGTCTCCACGATGACACTCCCAATTACTTCCGACTTTCCCGATTGAAGTTTTGGAACTACCAGCAACTTCACCACGTCTTGTCCAGATACAAGAATCGGGAGACGGTCCACTTTGTCCTGACCAAGACCAAAGTAATCCTCCATGATTTTGCCGTCCCAATGCAAGATCAGAGGAACTGCTGGGGCGAAGCTTTCCTTCATCTCATGAGCAAACTTCTTCCGGTGTTCCATCCGCTCCTTGCGGATAGTGCTTCGGCTGATCATCAGGTCTTCTACTTCGTGGACGCTAACGCTGAAAATATATGCGCTGCTTGCCGGTCAGTCACATTAGTCCGATCTAGTGCAGCTGCCACTTCAGGTGTCACCACACTTACAGTTCCACGAAGTCGAGCTCGTTTAGGAGCACGCGTTTCTGATGGTGCAAGCTCTTCCTCCACTTCTAACGAGTTGCTCGACGATGACAACTCAAGAACAGCGACGTCGGTTGCACCAGCACTTGATGAAGCTGCTTTGCGAGCCCGCTTTGAAGCTTCCACTCTCCTTCTTGCAGAGTGAGTTTTCTGTCGACTCCAGCCATCCTGGCCCTCTATCATGTCTCCCGTCGAGCTTCCAGGCATTGTCTGTCCTCTTTAATTTTCATCAGCTGCATGGCATCCTGGTGGGCGATGTCGAAGAGGTTGTCTAACTCATCTTGAAATGTTGCCTGGTTGGCAAGGTTCGTGGCAGACTTTCGGTTGATATTCTTCTTGAGCACTTGCCACTCAGTATGAAGCTTCTTGATGTGTTCGACAACATGTTTAGCAGCTTTTGTAGGCACTCGAGCTTTCATCGAAATTGGAAGCAAGAGATCAGCTGTCTTGGACACGCTATCTTTAAGAGTCAATTTTTGCTGATTGTGGAAATGGAATAGAACAGCCAATACTTGACGGCGAGATGGGAGCTTCGATGATGTAAAGTTCACCTGAGTAACACCAACCAACCAGATGGCACTGGCGTCGCTAATATTGTGTTGCAATTTTTTTTTAACGCTGCGAACGTGATTTTTTGTTCATTTTTTTTAGGTTTGATTTTTGATTTTTGATTTTTGTTTTTTATAAACTTTTTTGTTTTTATTTTTATATAAATATTAAATTTTTTGTTTTTTGCCTCAAGGACAACATAATAATGGGCTATTGCAGCAAAATTATATATATAGTACGAATTTCATTGATTCCTATTTAATATCAATATATTTTATATTCGTAAAATTTCAAATGAGTTGAGCAAGTCCTAAATATCGTTTGATCATAAAAATATTCCTGCTCTACAATTTCTACCTCAAGTGGCACTAGATGATGGGTTCGCAAAGAAAAACAAATTGGAGTAGAATTCCACCTCTATGAGATAAAACCACCGTAATATATATATATGTATATATATATATATATATATATATATATATATATATATATATATATATATATATATATATATATATATATATATATATATATATATATATATATATATAGTGATCGAAAAGTCGCGCAACTCGCATCAAATGTTAATGAAACACGTTTGACGCTTCATACATGTATTTTGTTTTTTACAGCAAATATTAAACAAAAGACGTACAATATGTTGGCAAAGTCACAAAGGGTGCTGGAAATGTCTACCATTCTTCTTGTAGCATGGATTTACGCGTCTTATCATATTCGCTAAGACACGATGAAGTGTAGGCTGTTCTATGATGGCAAGTATTGGCAACACAGTTTTCGATGTTCTGGCGAAGTTGGTGCAACATATTGGGGTTATTGGCATACACTTCATGAACTTCTAAAGAAAAGAATCAGGTGATAAATCTGGTGATCGTGGTGGCCAGAAGTTTTTGGAAATGATGCGTTCACCAAAGAATTCTCTCAAAATTCCCATGGCTGTTTTAGCAGCGTGAGCCGTTGCTCCATCCTGCTGAAACCAGTAGTCCTGTTCATTGTCTTTAAGTAGCGTAATAAACTACTTCACTACCAACTGGTATCGTTCTCCATTTAATGTTTCCATGAAGAACAGAGGTCCAATTAAGCGTCGACGGGAGATGGCGCACCAAACACCAACATTTTTGAAATGTAGAGGCACTTCGTGAATGGTGTATGGATTTTCAGAACTCTATATTCTGTCGTTCTAGCTATTAACATACTCACTGAGGTGAAATCATGCCTCATCCGTAAAAAACACTGCATCCAAAGCACCTACTACATTCTGGATAAAATTACGGAACCACTGGCAGTAACGAACCCGCTTCTCACCATCATTTGCATTAATTTCATGAACAACTTGAACTCGGTAATTATGGCGTTTCATCTTCCTCGTTGCTTTTTGTGCACTTCAATATTAAATATGAATTTGTTGTCGTAATTTTCTAAGAGACACCTGGAGAATTCTTTAGTAAACACACCTCATCTAACGTATCATATGTTAATATCTAGGGACGACCGGAACGCTTCCTGTCACTTACATTGAACATATTACGAATCAAACGTTTGATAAACCGATGTACAGTTAATTCTTTTGGTGCAGTTACCTCCGGAAACGATCGTCTACACTCTACATGCATTCTGACATTCGAGGTAAGACTTCGGCATAAAGTGATGTTCAACAATAAAAACAGTTGCTCCTGAGAAAAATTCATCTTTCCTCTCACACGATTACTTCTCAGTTAAACTAATCAAAGCTTAAGGTAGCTTACCTTTCAATATATTATTAAACTAAGCTCAGTTTAGCCGAGCCTAACATCTAATCAAATTTTCATACGCGTGTATGTATATATATATATATATATATATATATATATATATATGCAAACAATTCACAAACAGCACGTGATCTTTTTAATAAGCAGGGAACCAGAGGGAAACGGAAAAATAAAACACGAAGTCCGAGCGCTTTCGTGATACATTCACATCCTCAGGGACAAGGGAGAAAGAGACAGAACCTACAAAGTACATGAGTTTAAATACAAGCGAAAAAATTCCCCAATAGGCAACTCAATTTAAAAACATAATCTAAAAACATAATCTAAAAATTCCTTAATAGGTAACTTAATGTAAAAGCTAGCACATAAAAAACTATTAACTAAATAAAAGAAATTATACAGTTAAAAATGTACACAAAAATAATAAGTTATTAAAAATAATAATATTTATTTATGAGGAGGATTAAATAATTAAAACGGGAATTAAGTGGCAAGAATGCGGTAGTCTAAGGAAAAAAAGACATGGCGCAATCATCGACACGGCGCAATCATCAACGCGCGCTGCTTCCAAAATATTCCACCACTTTTCTGCCAATATATAAATCTAACTTATAAAGGGCAGAACTAATATTAAGAACATAATCAAAATTATTCTTAATCACACTCGATTCAATTATATTTCTACCAACAATGGATTTACTAGATATTAATTTGGAGGCATGTAGATTATGGTGTACCTCTTTCTTCTTCTTTCCAGTGAGTACAGATTTAGTTTACATAGTCTTTCCCAGTAGTTGAGCTCTTTTCAGCCATCAATCTTGGTTGTGAAATGTCTCTGCGTTTCTTCTAGTTTATTAGTTTCTTCCATTTTTTATGGAGACGTCAAAACTGAGCAGTATTCAAGTTATGGTATAATCAGTGTTTTTAGCAGGGGAATCATTACTGTTCTGTCCCTTCTTTTGAACGTTCTTAGTACCTGTCCCGCGACTCTTTTTGCTTTATTTACCCCTATCTGATTTTGCGTTTCGAATTTCGCATCATCGGTCATTATTACCCTCAGATCGATCGCTTTCGTGCTTCTCTGAATTTCCTGTCTATCTAGAGGATAATATGCAGTCGAAATTCCTCTTTTCTACCATATCTTAAGAGCTGAAATTTCTCTATGTTAAATGTCATGTTGTCTACTGAGCATTTGTATATTTTGTTCGTGTCCCTCTGCAAGGATTCCACTTCATTTGCATCGCTGATTTTTCTGCTGATCTTTGTATCGTCTGCAAAGGATGTTACTATACTGTTGCTGTTTACTCCGCTGTCTATGTCTGTTAGCATGATAATGAACAGGAGTGGGGCCAGTACTGTCCCTTGTGGTACTGAGCTGCGTACTTCCGATTCTGATGATGGTATACCTTGAATTTTGATGACCTGTAGACGTTCTCTGAGGAAGTTGTAGATCCATTTTCCCACTTTGCCTGTTATTCCCATATATTTCATTGTATGTGCTATTATACCGTGATCACATTTGTCGAAAGCTTTAGCAAAATCTGTGTATATGACATCGTAGTTGTCATTGTCTTCAAGTGCATCTAGGATATAGTTATAGTGTTCTATTAGTTGTGATAGGCATGATCTACCTGATCGGAATCCGTGCTGATTTTCGTTGAATCTTTCCAGTGTCTCCAAGAAATCATAAATTTTCTCTCTAACTATTCTTTCAAATACTTTCGTGAGGTGGGACGTCAATGACACTGGTCTATAGTTCTTTGCTTGAGATCTATCGCCGCCTTTATATATTGGGACAATGTTTGCTCTTTTCAAGATGCTCGGTATTTCTCCAGTGTCTAGAAATTTTCTCCATATCCAATGTAAAGGTGTAGCTATTTCATTTTTACAGTTTCTGATCAATAATGCGTTCCATTTGTCCGGACCTGCAGCTGAATGTGGTTTCATTTGTACTATAGCTCTCGATACATCTTCTGAGGTAAAATCAAAGTCTGTTATACACTCTCCTTGCAATTTCTCTTCAAAGAATGCATCCATGTCAGCTATCACTGTCACTTTTTGGGGTACTAAAAACTGATTCATACTGGGCTCTCAATATTTCAGATATTTCTTTTGGATCGTCGGTTAGTTCATTATTTCTCTTCCTTAAGGGCCCAATAGCTGCGCGCGTTTTTGTTTTCCTTTTCGCAGAGCTATAGAAGTATTTTGGATTTTCCTTTATTGTTTCTACCACCTTTTCATCTTCCCTCTCTGTATGGTCCTTCATCAGGTCCTTAACCAGTTTTTCTTGTATTACTTTCCTAGCATTATCTCCGCAGTTGGCTAACTTCGCCTCCACTCTCCTTCTTTTTCGGAATATTCTTCTCTTTTGCCTCTCTAACAAGCTCCTCTTTCCTCTTGGCTGTGACTTCGGAGCATATTTTTTCAAAATTCTCAGCGTTTTTCCTTCCAAGGTTGTTAGCATTTCTTCAATTGTTTTATTCTCTAAAACTGTTCTCCACTCTATTTGGGCCATGTGCGATCTGATTGCTTCCCAATTTATAGTCTTGGAGTTTAAGTTAAAGGCCCCAAATTTGCTTCTTTCCTCAATATGTGTATTGTCTTTTAATGTTGTCGTCATATTTGTTGATATCTCGATTAAGTTGTGGTCTGAGATAATGGTTGGGGTTATTTTTATATCAGCAATCAAGTTCGTGTTATTCTTGAATACCAGATCTAGGGAGTTATTTTTTCTGGTATTTTTGTTATCTCCTGTGTCAGCATAAACTCATTTGTGAGAGCCATCAACATTTTTGCTTGCTCCTGGTCTTCTCTTGTGCCCCTTGTCCTTGTCCTGTATATATATATATATATATATATATATATATATATATATATATATTCCTATCCACCTTTTTGTATTTTTATAAATGGGAAATTAAAGGCTCCGCAGATCATTATATTTGGTGATGGAGGGTTTATGGCCTTTATTCGCTTTCTGATTTCATCAATGGCCTCCGAGAATTTTTCGGTTGGGGTGTTCGGAGGTCTATAGATGACTATTGGTATCATATTTAGTTTTTCTATTTTCACTGCTAGGAGTTTCACAACGCTGTTTGATTTACTTATTATCGTCTCTGTCATATGACGTTCATGTACATATATAGCACAGCCACCTTTACGTATCGTTGTTCTATCCGCTCTTAGTAAGGTGAAGCCCTCTGCATTTATCTCTTTCTTATCAATCCAATGTTCGCAGTTTTCACAATCCCCTTGGCAATCCTTAAGATGAGTTTCTGTGAGGCATGCGATGTCCGCCCTTGCTTTGTCCATAAATCCTTTTAGGTACGAAACTTTGTTGAGTGATTGGTTTGGTCTTATTCTTTGAATATTAACCAGGACAACATTTATGTTCTTTGCGTTTCGTTGCCCCTGGTGCATTTTAAGTTCGTTTTCCTTCGGTATCGCTTGTTTCGTTGCCCTATGATCCTCCGAGAGAGAGCCATTTCCACCTACCTGTTCTGGTAGCTTCTTGCCCGGAAGCGGTTTGGCTCGGGAGTTTCCAGCTGTGTCAACTGCATGCGTTTGATGACATTTAGCAGCCGTATCGTGTCTGCGATGTTGAAAAATTATTTTTGTTCGCTTATTGTGTTCCTATTGTTATTCCTATTGTCATTTAAACTTTGTCCTTTGTTCTTTGGGTCCGTCGGGAGATGTTGATAGTAGTATTTTTTCCCATATTTGCAGATTCCAAATTTTGCGTAAGTTCTGCAGATGTCCGGGTGGTAGAATTTGCATCTATCTCAAAATTAACAATGACCATTATTATAGAAGAAATTGCATACTGGGGAATGTTCATATATACATTGTCCTCTTTTAAAGCTGCAATTATCTTTTATATAATATCTGCATATAATTCCTTCCCCATATTTACTCGTGGCCTTTGTTTTTTGCTCCTTATTGGGGGGACAGTTTCACTCGGTTTACTTGATTGCCCTCTTGTCTTTTCCTATTTATGCTATTTGTGTTAATGTCCTTCATTGCCCTTATACTATCTGCTTTCTTTATACTCTCTTTCGCCTGCATGGTTTCGGCCTCGTTGTGCGACGGTATTTGATTTTTTTCTACTTCACCTTTCTTCGTTTCTTCTGTTTTCCTCCTTTCTTTATTCCCACTTTCCTCTTTCATTTTCTTCCCGTAGTCTCTTTCTGTTTTAAATACTGTAAAAGAGTTTATTTCGGTCATGCAGTTTTCGCAGAAAATTTTATCCCATTAAGTTGCTTCGCGTTCATTATAAAATATTTTTTTCATCTTCCTATTCTAGGCATCTAAAATCAAAAAGCAGCTGACAAAGATCGCACCTCATCGCCTTTGTCTCATCTGTTGCATCATTGCAGATACCACAGAGTTACAGGAATTTATTTACCATTTCCATGTTATTGATAAAGGGTAGCCGCTCGTGCACAAAATTGACTAAAAAATGGTATTATGGGAAGTATTCGGTAGGGGTTGATTCAAACTGAGTGAGGGAAAGTATTCTCCGTTACTTCGGGCGATGAGGGATGTGGCACGCTGTATACTTCTCACTGATTAGTGCTCGCGACTGTGGCTGCGGGGGATAATAGGGGTATTTGTAGGAATTTCGAGAGGCAGCTAATTTTCTTCACAAAGAAACAGTCAGAAAAATGCTGTATAGATTAATTCGCTTAGATTAATTTTTATTTACTTTTTTGATATATGCCGCGATTTTTACTTTTTAAAAAGAAATACCACAATGCACTATCAATTAACTCACAATATCGGCACCGTTTAAAACTGATTAACTGCAGGATTTTTACTGTAATACCGCTTTTATTTGGACTTCGATTGAAACACGTGTAACCGTCACACCAGCAAGACATATATATATATATATATATATATATATATATATATATATATATATATATATATATGTGTGTGTGTGTGTGTGTGTGTGTGTGTGTGTGTGTGAGTGTAAAACCAGTCAGGAGAGTCAGAAACTGACACAGCGCTCAGACCATTACTACCTACTGCTGCTAGTTCCTGGATTATTATTAACCAGCATTATCTGGAGTCGACCCAGACCTCAGTGTATTCACTTCGCCTATAAGGAAACTGAGCCACGGCACTGGAAAGAATCCGCGAGCGGCACACAATAATATACATATGGAAAATACTCGAGATATGTATCCCAAATTTTAGAAATGAAATAGAAACACAATGGAATGAGAGAAACGAGATTATGTGCTTTTCCAACTGCGGTGTGAAATGGGGGACATGAAAACAAAGATGGAAAATATCCTCAGAATACAGGCAAAACACTCTTTGATGTGGTACCAAAAGAACTGAGGAACCTCTAGTACACCAACCTGAATAATTTCAAGAACCAGCTGGACAGGTTCTTTTACAAAGTTCCTGATCAGTCAAACGTGGCTGGCTATGAGGGCCGGAGGAGAGCGGATACCAATTCTCTCCTCCACCAAATCCCCCAAATGAGGGAGAATTCAGCAGAAGGGTCCAACGCAAGTCGATGCTGAACCGTCGTTGCAGCCAGCATAAGGTAAGATATAGCGGTTGATTTTATAAACATGTGACACTTTAATAGGTTTGTATGTTTTTATTTACTGGAATAAGAGCATGAAACATTTACTGTACCTTCTCCACACATGGGGAACTAGTCCCCTAGTGCAAAACACGCTCTATGTGATGTCCTATCAGCTCACGATATTTACATGATACTTTCGACGGAAGAGCCCTGTCCGACAGAATTTATGCGGTTTATGATAAAGGAATATCATGGCCACCAGTAGCCTCAGATCAAAACCCCTGTGATTTCTATCTGTCCAGTTATTTAAAAGATACTGTTTAAACAGAATCCACAATCAACTGAAGAATTTAAAGCACCAAGTGAACAAGAAATTTTTCAGATTTCAACAGATACTCTGTCAAGAGTACTGAAAACTTTTGTTCGTCGTGTAAAAAGAGTTAATGAGCTGAAAGGACATCACATTAAGCATGTTTTGCACTTGGGAACTAATTTCCCATGTGTAGAGAAAGCAAAAATTTTATACTTCTATTTCAGTATTTCAGTTAATAAAATACTGTAAATAGAAACCTTTAAAGTGCCAAATGTTTATAAAATGACTCGATATATATATATATATATATATATATATATATATATATATATATATATATATATATATTATATATATCTGTATATTCCTTAATAATAACACGTCTCCTACATTTGAAGCTGTTTGCTCGAGATTCGCATTCAACGCCCCTTTAAAGCTGATATATACCTTATGAACCTTATGTTGTTTCGTGTGTTGGTCTCTCTTCACACGGAGGTCAAGCTGGTGGCCCCGCCTCTAGGTCTGGCCTGGTGGAGGAGCGAGTTACTTTCTTGCGCTCTCCACCGTACATAGCCAGGCACGCCCGGCTCATCTGGTACTGTCCTGAGCCAGGCATCCAGTCTTTTCTTGAAGACTTCAACTTTGACCCCCGTTACGTTTCTGAGGTCCTTAGGAAGCTGGTTGAAAAGTCTTGACCCCCTGACAACCAAGCTATTTTCCTTCAGGGTTGAGGAGGTCCCTTGTCGTGCTTTTAATGTGGGAACACTACACATTCTGCCTTTCCTATTTTCCAGTGTTGTTTGAATGGTAATTGGGTTTAGTTTTAGGTTTGGTACCAGTTTTTCGATCATTTTCCATATGTAGATTATGATGTACCTCTCTCTTCTTCTTCCAGTGAGTACAGATTTAGTTTACGTAGTCTTTCCCAGTAGTTGAGTTCTTTGCAGCCATCAATCTTGGCTGTGAAATGCCTTTGCGTTTCTTCTAGTTTATTAGTTTCTTCCTTTTTATATGGGGACGTCAAAACTGAGCAGTATTCAAGTTTTGGTATAATCAGTGTTTTTAGCAGGGGAATCATTACCGTCCTGTCCCTTCTCTTGAACGTTCTTAGAACCTGTCCGGCGACTCTTTTTGCTTTATTTATCGCTATCTGATTTTGTGTTTCGAATTTCGCATCATCTGTCATTATTATCCCGAGATCAATCGCTTTCATGCTTCTCTGAATTTCCTGTCTATCTGGAGCATAATATGCAGTCTGTTTAAGTTCTTCTTTTCTACCATATCTCAAGAGTTGAAATTTCTCGGCATTGAATGACATGTTGTTGTCTTCTGACCATTTGTATATTTTGTTCGTGTCCCTCTGCAAGGCCTCCACGTCATGTACATCGCTGATTTTTCTGCTGATCTTTGTATCGTCTGCAAAGGATGTTACTATACTATTGCTGTTTACTCCGCTGTCTATGTCTGTTAGCATGATAATGAACAGGAGTGGGGCCAGTACTGTCCCTTGTGGTACTGAGCTGCGTACTTCCGATTCTGATGATGATATACCTTGAATTTTGACGACCTGCAGACGATCACTAAGGAAGTTGTAGATCCATTTTCCCACTTTGCCTGTTATTCCCATGTCTTTAATTTTATGTCCTATTATACCATGGTTACATTTATCGAAAGCTTTAGCAAAATCTGTGTATATAACATCGTAGTTGTCATTGCCTTCCAATGCATCTAGGATATTGTTGTAGTACTCTATCAGTTGTGATAGGCATGATCTACCTGATCGGAATCCATGCTGATTTTCGTTGAATCTTTCCCGTGTCTCCAGGAAATCATAAATTTTCTCTCTAACTATTCTTTCAAATACTTTGGTGAGGTGGGACGTCAATGACACTGGTCTATAGTTCTTTGCTTGAGATCTGTCCCCTCCTTTATATATAGGGACAATGTTTGCTCTTTTCAAGATGCTCGGTATTTCCCCAGTGTCTAGGGATCTTCTCCATATCCAGTATAAAGGTGTAGCTATTTCATTTTTACAGTTTTTAATCAATAATGCGTTCCAATTGTCCGGACCTGCAGCTGAATGTAGTTTCATTTGTTCTATAGCTCTCGCTACATCTTCTGGTGTAAACTCAAAGTCTGTTATATACTCTCCTTGCAATTCCTCTTCAAAGAATGCATTTATGTCAGGTATCGCTTTGTCACTTTTTGGGGTACTGAAAACTGATTCATATTGAGCTCTCAATGTATCAGATATTTCTTTTGGATCGTCGGTTAGTTCATTATTTCCCGTCCTTAGGGGCCCAATAGCGGCGCGCGTTTTTGTTTTCCTTTTTGCATAGCTATAGAAGTATTTTGGATTTTCCTTTATTGCTTCTACCGCCTTATATATATATATATATATATATATATATATATATGTGTGTGTGTGTGTGTGTGTGTGTGTGTTTGCTGTAGCAAATAATTTTAAAGGAAGTTTCAAACTGTATAAGAATAAAACTAAACTAAATTAAGAAAATTAACGTTTTTTTCGGTAATTGCAGTATGGAGAAAATTTTCTTTCTTGCGTTTTTATTTTATTGTAACTTTCAGAACTTTTAACATGAAGGTGTAAAATTTTGAGAAAGTAGAACGTTTTGAAATACTTTTTTCGTGTGAACTGAAAAATTAGTAAACAATTAAAAATCCTCCCAAAGAGGGTTTTGTTTTACACTATAATTTTACAAGATTTTATTCTGAAAGTTTTAGCAGCTTGTTTTTAATTGGCTGTCATTGTGACGCGGGAGTTTGGCGAGCGGTAAATCTCATTATGCAAAATAGTAAATCAACACCACCGCATTTGGGAAGAAGTTCTGCTATGAAAAGACATCACCTACTCTCGCTTCGGAAATAGTGAAGATGGAAACCATTTTCTTATCTGCAGGAGGTACGCATCAGCGGGGCCACCGAGAGCTGCCCCGGGCCCAGGGGAAGAATTGGTATATGGGCCCCCCCTGTTTACTCAGTATTTTATTATGAATGTTTTTTGTGTACATAACAAACAAATTGATTATATGTACAAGTCACTATTCAAAACATACAGTATGAATAAACAACTCAGAAGAAAATGACCATTTTATTTTTCGAATCAATTATATTAATTCTATCACCATACAATTTACAAATGCATTACCAGTCCATGCATGCAAGACAATTGTTTACTGCAAGATTTTCATAATTAGAAGTGTACTTTCTTTGCCTTCTCTCTAGCAAATGGTAAATAATTCTGGTGAAATTTAAAGCACAGGCTAACTGGCTTTCAACTACAATGGCTGCGTTGATGGACCGCAGATAATATTTTATCTGTTTCAGTTTGACTATGATAATCTCTATAAAATGTATGTTCATTAATTATATTTCCTCTCTGTTATTTAATTAATTGCTTTATTAATATTTTTAGATCTTATCTCCCCTCTTTCCGGGCCCCCTAGAGGTCCAGGCCCAGGGGATTTTTCCACGGTATCCCCACCCTCTCGGTGGGCTTGCGCAACAGGAGTAAGGACCACTTGGAGGTTAATCACGTTTCTTCAACGAAAGATGAGACAAACGTTCGACACACATCTTTATTCTTTCTGCAGCACTTGTAAATAAATTTTTATATCTGTGCGTAGAAATGTTTCGCAGAGGAGTGTTATTACCTTGGAGAGAAAGAGGTTGGTCATTGTGGCTCAGAATGTGTTACAAATGAGAAATATTTTCTTTCCGCCAGTCAGATTTTTCTCCTCTCTCTCTCTCTCTCTCTCTCTCTCTCTCTCTCTCTCTCTCTCTCTCTCTCTCTCTCTCATTGAGGTTTTCAAGCTCTTACGCGGGTTCAACGATGTCGATTTTAGAAGCATGTTTAGTTTAATTGATAACCCAACTCGCAACAATGGTTGGAAGTTGGATTTGAAACGGTTTAGGACTAGTGTGTGTAGGAATTACTTTACGTATAAGATCTGTGACACGTGGAACAGTTTACCTTCAGAAGTTGTGAACAGTTCCTCTGTGGATCATTTCAAGAAAAGGTTAGACTAAATCTTGCACACTATTTGAATGTGTAGAAAATTTTCCCTGGCACCCGTTGCCATTGGTACCTCCTCGGTATGGGCCGCAAGGCCTTTTGAGGTACTTCTTTTCCTTGTAACTCCTTGTAACTCTCTCTCTCTCTCTCCTGCGGGTTAAGCTCCGCAGGGGGTATAAGGTTATGCACATTTCTTATGGGTGTTGTAAACTTTATACTTGGGGTGTGACAGCTCTCCGGTCCCGAGTCGTGGGATTCTAGGGAAATTGGCTGCCAGTTCCTTTAGGTTCTCTCTCTTTCGGGAGGGCGGGTTAAGTCTGTTGTACAATCCTGTCCCGTGGGTTACTAGGACCCCATTCCATCCCTACTCTGTCCTTTTAGCTTAGGTTAAGGATGCTCTCCTCTGACTGAAAAAAAAAATATTTTAGTATTAAGTCTTTTTCTCTACGTTTACTATTACTGCTACCTCATGCGTGGGAAGAGAGGCTTTGGAACCCCTATAAATAACACCATTTAACGCTCGTAGGTCGTGAGAGACTGGGATGGAGGGGTCCCAGGCGTAGAGGCGCGATGAATAGAGTGTGGCTAGTGCCCCGTTAAGCCCATTCCTAACGCGTAATGGCCTGACCAGCCCCATGCGACCGTTCTTTGGTGGCCAATTGATGGTGCTTGGCTGTACTGCTCTTAGGTGAGGGAGCTTTACTGCCCAGCTGGCTGCCAGGCCAGCGAAAAATCTCGGGCGTAGCTGCTGGGTCTGGTGGGATATCCCTTGAACACTGGATTCTGAGAGTCTGACCGCTTGCTTGTGAGTGACTAGTAAGACTTAGTAAGGGGCTGCATCTCGCTGTCGCTCCTGGCGGGAAATCCGTGACGCCTGCGTCGCGAGTGTTTGTCAGTTGGTAGCTGCGACACGTTTGGGACTGTACGACCCTGGGGAGACCCTTGGTCGGTGCGGCAGCAGCGAGGGGTGTAGTCTTCTGGATGGGATGAACGTCACTTGCAGATAGGCGGATGCGGCTTGCGCGGGAAGAATTCACCCCCCCTCCTTTTTCTTATGTACTGGTCAGAACGTTTGCGATAGTTTTCATTGCTAGAACGCTTTATCTTATTCAGTGTATTCGGAGTTAGAAAAAAAAAGTTGTAATGACTGGACCGCAGAAACTGAAGGCTGAGTGCGCGAGGTGTGGCGTAAACCAGTGGGTGACGAACTTCAAAGAAGTTTGCTTCGAGAAAATCAACCACTCCAGCATGTGCCGCTTTTGCGAGCTCATGCAGATGTACGAGAAGCTAGAGGAGAGGGTCCGGCGGTTCGAGTCGTCCAGATCGGCTGTTGGAGGCGCGGCGGTCACTGACGCGGCTGCGCCCTCCACCCGGGAGCTTATTGATAGTATAGCCGCCGTGGAAAGGCGGTCCAGAGACGGACTGGACAGAGCTCGAGACCGCGGAAAAAGGGTAGAGGTGTAACCGGGGGCCGGGATGCAAAATCAGTGTTAGGATTCGCCAGCGACCCACGTGGAATGCACGGAACCGCGACGTAAGGTGGAGGAAAGGGGAGGGCACAAAGAAGGGGCCGGTAGAGAAGGGTGGGAAGGGGCCGATAAAGAAAAAGGGTGGGAAGGGGCCTACTGATGGCCCAAAGAAACCGAAGGATGTAGCTGCCGGTCGGAGTGGGTCGGGTGTTGTAAGTGCGGCTGAGTCTACGGGTGGCGACGGGTATCGAAAAGTATCGGGCAAGAAGGCTGCGAAGCGGAAACCTGACACCTCGGTTGCCGCTGTCAAGATCTCCAACCGCTTTAGTCTCCTGTGCGCTGAAGGAGGAAGACACCGTTTTGATTGGGGACTCACAGATCAGGGGCCAGGAGAAGTACTTTGCTTCTGCAAACCGGGACAGGAGGAAGGTAAGTTGCTTACCCGGGCGGGGAACGGCGCATTTAAGGAAGGAGTTAGAGAAGCTGCGCGTGGCTAGTCGAAGGACTGCGATCGTTGTCCACGCTGGTGGCAACAACCTGTTCCTCAAAGGCGGTAGGGTAGGTTCGACGGAAGGGATCATCACCGAGATCATGTTTCTTGCGGATGATCTAAAACTTAAGACAGACAGGGGAATGTTGATGGGTATTTTACCGCGGATGAATGCCAGTGACCACGCGCTCAGTAAGGGCATTGGTATCAACGAGAGGGTGCAAGACTTGTGCGTCCCACTGGATGTGAGGTTTGTTGACCCCTTCGACGCGTTTTCGGGTAGGTGGGACCTTTATCAGAGGGATGGTGTCCACCTCAATGTCAAGGGTAAAGGTGTACTAGGCACGCTGCTCGACCGGCACCAATACCGTATGGTGAGGTCAAGCCCGGAGATTGATGACGGGCCCCCAGCGGGGAGAGATGATGTTAAGCCGGTGGCGGACGTACCTTCAACTGAAGGGTGCGTCCATGTACAGGTGGGTGACCCTCCTTCCCCGTTGGAGGGGGCTCAGCCTCGTGCGGAAGTTGCCCCTTCGTTGGTGAGGGGCTCTTCAACTCCCGACAGCCCTGGCTGTTTGGGAAACGGGTCGTGCTAGGGGGCGGTCAGAATAGGGAAGGCTCCCTCCGTGCAGTGCTTTTTAATGCTAGGTCGATTAGGAATAAGTTTTGTGAGCTATGGGCGCTCTTAGCATCAGAATACCAGGATATCATTGCTATCACAGAGTCCTGGATTCATACTGATCGTAGGGACTACGTTGAGGAGTTTGAGATTCCCGGGTATAGAATGTTTCACAAGGACCGCACCCGTGGGGAGGGGGGAGGGGTACTAATATACGCGAGGGACACGTTGAGTCCGGTTAACTGCCAGTTCCAATCGGAACGGGAGCTGCTTGGCGTCGATCTGAACGTGGGAGGAACGAACTATAAATTAATCTTGGTGTACAGACCTCCGCATCTCCTCCTCGAGGAGGATACAGCCCTGTACACCGAACTCCGTAGCCTGCTAGGGTACAGGGTGTGTGTAGTTTTAGGAGACTTCAACTGTCGCGGCATAAAGTGGGAAGACAGGACTGCTGATGCTGAAGGGAGGAGGCTAGTTGACTTTGCTGATGAGAACTTCCTGACTCAGTGGGTCAATGGGCCTACACGAGGCGAAAGCGTTCTAGACTTAGTATTCACGACCGAAGACAACCTCGTCACTGGCCTCATCGTTGACGAATCGTTGGGCGCGAATGATCACGGTCTGATTAAGTTCTGTGTCTGCGTCCCTCGGGTGAAGCGCAGTGACTCTAGAGGAAGTAAGCTCGATCTCCGGCGGGCGGACTTTGTTGGCCTCCGGGATAGCGTAGGTGAGATGGGGTTAGAGGTCGGCATTCCGGCATTCCGGGAACCAGTTTATGGTGCTGCAGTCTGCTGCCACACCCTCAAAACCGGTCACCCCTGCTTCAACGCAGCCTAAGTGGTTCAATCGTGACATCGCTTCGGCTTCGGCTATCCGAAATAAGAAAGCTGCGCATAGGAGGGCGAAAGCCAGTTGTTCCCATGAGAACACTGAGGCGTATGTCCGCCTGTGCAGGGAAGTGAAGGCGAAGGTTAGGCTAGCGAAACGTAACGAAGAACTCCGGGTGGCAAGCCTCTGCAAGGGGAACCTAAGGAATTCTTCAGTTATGTTAATAATAGAAAGACCAATAGAAGCATGATAGGCCTGTTAAAGGACCCCAGCGACGTGCTGCGGACTTCCGACGCGGACATCGCTAATGTGCTGAATGAATACTTTGCGGGAGTGTTCACCAGGGAGGACACCCTCGTCATCCCCGAGCCAGGCGTCAGACACGAAGGTGCTGGCCTGGATAGTGTTCGGTGTACCGCGACAGTCGTTGCCGCTAGAATAGGCAAACAGACTGAGCGCGTTTAAGGCTCCTTTGCCAGACCAGTTCCTCCCCAGAGTCTTGCGGGAAGTGCGCGACCAGGTGGCTCCCCACCTGGCTACAGTCTTCAACAAATTGTTGGAGACGGGCCAGGTGCCTGGTGACTGGAGGGAAACCAACGTGACCCCTATCTTTAAGAAAGAGGATCACGAAAGTCAAGGGAACTATCGTCCCATTAGTCTCATTTCGGTTGTCGGTAAATTATTAGAGGGGATAATAGCGGATAGGATCGTTGACTATTTGGATTCCTACAAGCTGCTTGGGGACTCCCAACATGGGTTTAGACGGCATTGGTCGTGTCTCACCAACCTGCTCGAGTTTTTCCACGTCATGTGGAGTGAGTATGATAACAGCAGGGCGATTGATATACTTTATCTCTACTTTCAGAAAGCTTTTGATAAGGTACCTCACCGCTGGCTAATGGCCAAAGTGCGCGCGCTGGGTATCGGTGGGGAAGTAGGTAGGTGGATTGAAAACTGGCTGTAGAATAGGCGGCAGAGAATTGTAATTAAAGGGGCTACCTCGGGTTGGGCCTCCATCACTAGCGGGGTTCCTCATGGTACCGTCTTAGGGCCACTGTTGTTTATCATTTACATAAATGATATCGACGCGGTATAAATGCGGTATAACTGCGCGGTCAACTCATCGAGGTTTTCAAGCTCCTACGCGGGTTCAACGATGTCGATTTTAGAAGCATGTTTAGTTTAAATGATAACCCAACTGACAACAATGATTGGAAGTTGGATTTGAACCGGTTTAGCACTAGTGTGTGTGAGAATTACTTTACCCAAAGATCTGTGACACATGGAACAGGCTACCTTCAGAAGTCGTGAACAGTTCTTCTGTGGATCTGTTCAAGAAAAGGTTAGACCGAATCTTGCACACTATTTGAGGGTGACAGAATTTTTCCCTGGCACCCGTTGCCATTGGCACTTCCTCGGTAAGGTCCGCAAGGCTTTTTGAGGTACTTCTTTTCTTTGTAACTTCTTGTAACTCTCTCTCTGTGTATTATGTGTATGTGTGTATTTCAATTTTCCAAAGGGCTTTAGTTCGACAATCTTTTCCTTTATTTGTTTATCTTTTTCGTTCTTTAATCTTTCCTGCATCATCCATCGAAGAATTTGAAATTTAGTTCAAATCTGAAAATTTTTAAAGTTTTGTTGAGAACCTACCTTTAAATCTTTTAAAAAGCACACTAAATAAGATTCTCCATTTTTTCAATAAAATTTCATATTTTTTCTGAAATTTGATGGGAAATACTTGATAAAAAGATTAAGATATAAAAAACATTGGTACTTACGTATTATCGGGTCTACCAAACAGTTTATTATGTAATTTTGCTCTCGTCATTTTCGTTTAAACTAACGGAAATATCACAATTTAACCTAACCAATCATCAAGGGCGTACAGTTGACCTAACCGGGCATTCAATTAACCTAACCGGGCATTCAGTTGACCTAACCGGGCATTTCATGGTTGAAAATTTCTAATGATCTGAAAAACAGGAAAGATTTTAGGTTAGATTAGGTTAGCTACGAAAAACAAAATAAAACAGAAAATGCCCGGTTAGGTCAAATGAATGCCTGGTTAGGTCAACTGAATGCTCGGTTAGGTCAAATGAATGCCTGGTTAGGTCAACTGAATGCCCGGTTAGGTCAACTGTACGCCCTTGATGATTGGTTAGGTTAAGTTGTGATATTTTCGTTAGGTTAAACAAAAATGACGAGAGCAAAAATACATAATAAATAGTTTGGTAGTCCCGTAATACATAAGTACCAAAACATTTAATAGTTTACAACCAAACACTTTAAATTTATTCAGATGAGCTGAATTCACTTTTATTTTAAGCTAAAATTTTTTATTGTAATTTTAGTTTGAGTTTAAAGTTTCATTGTGGGGATTTTAATAAGTGAAGTACATGAGTGGTGTGGGATTTAATTTCAAGGATAAAGAAGAAAACGAGGATTTTCTTGAAGATAAAAGACGAGAAGCTGATCCCTGAGCATGAAAGAGAAAGAACCCTTCACGCTGATTCAGAGTAAGGATACAAAATGGGCCGTTGATTGTTGGTTCCGTTTTATAGCCTTCAACCAAGAAGGGTCATTGAGACGGGTAGAACATCACTAGCTGTACAATTTGGGCTGCCTCATTTGGAGGTGACGCTCAAGCCGAGTTAATTACAACAGCCTGGTCTCATTTTACCCCTCCTTATTATAAGACACCGAGAAGTGTTCTACCCGGTAAAGAAAATGTTTTTAAGATAATTTTCTAATGAATGATGCTATTGAATTGTAATTTTTACCAATCATTTGTATGCATTATATACATAATTTGTGACATTTTCAATTCAATTGACCAAACCGTTATTGAATTACGAGATGAAATTTAGAATTTAGGTGTGTCAAGCAATTATGTCTGCATACAGACAAAATAACTTTTTTCCAAAAAAATTGAAAGGTCACATTGTCAGAATTTTGAGGTCAAAGGACACAATGAATGACCTTGAATTTATTTTTCGTTAAATGTATATGTGATATACTATATGAAAGGGCATACAATCAGCTCTAAAATGAAGCCAATACCAACTATGTAACTGAATAAGGTCCGGAGTTATTGCATTTCACAAGAAATTATTTACACTAAAATTATCATAGTTCAATAAATTTCAAGCCACGATAAATCAAAAGCCACTCAAGCCAGATATCTAAAACTTCAGAGAGATGGATTTCTCTATGAAATTAACACATCCACCAAATTTCTTTAAAATATGAATGGGAGAGGTTGAAACCGGTGTTGATTTGACATGGAATGACCCTCAAGGTTAGTTGTGTGTATATGCATATGTCAGCGTGTTGCGTCACATCATGTGGCCTCTAAACTTTATATCTGTTGAATTGTTTTTTTTTACTTTTGTATCTTTGAAAATGGTGACCGCTAAAGTTCACAGTGTAACGTCACACTATTATTTTTTATTTAGTTTTTAACTTTTTCAATCAAAAGCCACTAACGGATCGAGATCTTATAAATAATTAAAATGTTGCTCTACTGACCCTCCCCTTTTTCTCCTAACCCCCTTTTTCCATTTTGAGGAAGGGATTATCCCTTCCCCATCTATCTTCTACGGAAAAGCCCTCTGTGTGGCCTCTGTATTTGCAATGTTTAGTTTTCTGTATGGGCTTCTGAGTACTGAGAAATACTCAATTATGGGTAGGACTAAACTTTTCCATAAAATTTGCGTTTTTGCTACAGCTCTCCCAGATTATCCCCAGTTTTTTTCTAGCTGACTTGTGGGTTTGGTGTTATCTGTTTGTTTTGTAGTGTTTTATAGCCTTTATTTTGTAGCTCCTTTTTTGTTACCATATCATATAAGTTGGAATATTTTTCTGTCACCTCCGTTTGATATTTCCGTACATATTTTGCCGTCATCCGCCAAAATATGTCTACAATCATAATAAAAACAGCAAGGGAGTTAATAATGTACTTTGTGGAACAGAGCTAACGTCTTCTAAGATTTCAGTTCTTTGTAATCGTTAAGTAAGAAAATTAAAAAATACCCATCGTCTCAACTTTCCAGTAATTCCTGTATTCTTAAGTTCGTGTGCTATAATTCCAAGATCACACACACACACACACACACACTATATATATATATATATATATATATATATATAGGGTGTTCCAAAAAACATTAAGGTGGTTCTTATTTGCGGGTAAAATTTTTTTTTATAGAATTTCCCTGCTCCCAACCTTGAAAGTTGTGCCGTTTGGTGTGGAAACTTGTATAAAGTTTCATTAGAATCTATTGATATTTAGATGTGGCACAAGTGACTTGAAATTTTGCCTTATACAGTATACCATATTTGTATGTTATGGTATTGTGGGAGACCCAAGATATGCAATACGAATGTTCTTTAAAATCTTTTGAAATTTTATTATTTTAGTCTCATTGACTCTATGGAAGTAATCATAAAGATTTATAAAAATTAATTAATATTATCAATTAGTAAATTGCATGACTACAGATGTAGTCATTGGGCACTATAGGGGGTAGTTTTTGGCCTATAAGTGATGTTTTTTCTTATTGTCAGTTTATTTAATTTCTTTCATCGAAAATCTTAAAACTATCATTTTCTTGTGTATACACATTTTCGAAGAAGGCACCACATTATTAAAAAAAGAAATATGGGGTAGTGGGGAGCAGTCTCCCCTCTTCATTTGGTAATTATCGTCTCCACCAGTATTTTCACTCCAAGTTTCATAAAATGGTTGAAAAAACATATTAATTTTGTCAAACACTTTTATTCCTTTTCACAACACTTTTGATAAACTTCAAACAAATATACAAATTCTGCATTGTACTTGTATGTAACAAAAAATGGAAAGAAATAAAAATTCAAGCCAGTCACGTCATTCTCAATTTCGTACATATTATTTTTCATGGTATCTTTGGAAACAATTCTTTACATGCATTGACTTTTCACATTTCTCGCATCGAATACGACAAATCTTTTTAAAGAAAATACAACATCTAACAGGACAGCTCACTGGGAAATGATCGCGATTGTCTGTTCTAACATCGGTTGGGCCTGGCCGTCCTTGAAGGACTGGGTCTACAATCGATCATTGGTTTTGGCATTGACTACTTCAGCAATACTGTTACTAAAGTTCTTCGAAAGTCTCTGTTTTGTCTGACTATTGGAGCACAGCCAGAGGCGGATTAAGACACCTCGGGGCAAAAAAGAATACATGTACAGTACATAGTACATTTACAGGAATTATATGTACGGTGCTCTGGCTAATTGAGAAACAAACTTAAAAGAACCTTAACACAGTGTATTTTGCCGTTTGCCAAACCAGACAGTATTAAACAAACTTTACTTTAGGGCCTATAAAACAAAATAAAACAGGGAATTTGTCAGTTTGTGTACTCTGTCATATTTAATTAAAGAAGTTTGCGAAATCTTCAATTATTTCATCGAAACTCAGTTGATTGGGGGGCCCCCTCAAGCATGGGAGCCTGAGGCTTCAGTCTCAATAGCCTGAGTAATAATCCGCCACTGAGCACAGCTGATACAGTTTCCAACTAAAAACAACTGCAACATTCAAAGTATTGACAAGCAGTGGCCAATACCATTTTTTACCTTGAATTCTTGGCCTATAGTCTGCTAGAGCTCTATGCATGAAATCTACCACACCCATTCTGTTATTATAAGATTTAACAACTGATGAATGAGGGGCATTAACTAATCCTTTCCCCTTTACCCACCGTTTTAGTTGTCCAGCTGGTTCCACTCCATATGCATTACTACAAAAAGATATAACCGAATTGTCTTCCATCTAACCATCTCTAACATCTCCATATGATCTATTGCACAATCATATGAACCTATTTCTAATTTCTTCATATCTACTACACTCTTCTGCTACATTGTCCTGAGCAAAGCTTTGAAGACGCAACATCTGAGGTGAGGTGATATCTCTGCACTTTTACTGCTACGGCCACCTCACCCCACGACACCCTACCCCATCCCCACCCCCTATAACCTAACACCAACCTACCCACGCAAAGAATTCCACAGTGACTAAAGATTAATAAGTTAAAAAAAGTATAATAAAATTTATAATTTATTATAGTAAGCTAAAAGTAATTTTACCTCACTACTCACTAGGGTACTAATAGACCAAAACTGTGCAGTTATAAGCCCAATGATTACATTTGTAGTCAACAAAAAATAAACTTACCTTGCTGAAATTTGAAAATATCACCGCAAACTGCTGTATCCATCGGCAAAAAAATTGACGAGGTTTCATGAATCTGCGTCTCGGCGTACTAACGCCACCCATGTTTGAACATGCATGGGTGACTTGTTGCCAAATTTATGATAATGAGAAGTTTTTGCTAGGCATAAACTCACACTTATGGCCTTAATATTTTCTTTTCAATAGTATTGAACCTGTTCACACCCTAAACAAAGCTTTGATACCTTTTTTATTCCATTTTAATTGAGGGTATTGATTGGGTAGACATTTAAATACTACAGTATAACTGCAAATGTAGTCATTGGGTTAGGCTGGGTTAATCTATTCTTCGACAGGACTTATTCAAGACTGTTGGATTTTGATTTTTAACCAAAACACCACTTGAATAAACTATGGATTAGGCAACCAGACAATGGGATAACCCACTGGTTCCCAACCGGTGGGCCATGGCCCACTTGCTTGTCTTTTAGCATCATGTTAATAAATGTTAATAACAAAAATTTGCTTATTAAACCTTATATAAACATGATACCAGCTTAGCAACATGGGAGGTGGGCCATGAGTTATTCGAATCAGCTCTAGTGGGCCATCGCTTCAAAAAGGTTGGGACCATTGGCCCGATGACCTAACCTGAACCAATACTGTATTTGTTGACACAGCCATACACATAATCTCTTGGGCCAAACGTCAAAACTACAGATATTGCTCATAAAAAGGAAACTTCAAGCAGTTTGTGCCACATTTAAATATATTAATCAGTTTTCATAATATTTACCATGGAATGTTTTTTCCTCAAGTGGAACAGTTTTAGGGGATGGGAGTATATACCTATACATTTCTAATCTTTCATTTCTTAATAACTAATAAATGTGTATATTAAAACTGTTCTTTCACCATTTCATGCTTAAAGCAATAACTTTTCCTAATTTCTACGAAATTTGGAAAAGACGATACTGCTTCCAATAGACTGTAGCCTAGTTAGGGCATAGAAGGACTTACAAGGTTAAAGTCTTTAAGGAAAGCTAAGTCTTTATTCTCCAGCAGGATGGAGCACCTCCACACACTGCTTGTGAAACTCGTAACTTTTTGAGGAAGCATTTTTCCGGGCGACTAATCTACCTTCATGAGCCTGACATCACACACCCTAACTTTTTTGTGAGGTTACACGAAAAAACAGGCTCTATTCTACCAAGCCTGAGACACTTGAAGACCTAAAGTCCATATATAGGAGATAATGATGCCTGATGTTTGATGTTCGTTTATACACACATAAACGGCTCGGGTAATCTACACCAAATTTAGTATACACATTAAGGAAAACCAGGGAATGTTTTAGTAACACACCCGCTCCTCTCAGTCCTTTAGTAGGTTGTGTCGGGGGTGAGGGGTCTTTACTGCGCAAAGCGCAATGGGCGTCGTTATATATGTACATGTATATGTGTCTACTGACATACCGAAATAAGTTTGGCCGACCTGATGAAAAACAGCATCAAAGAAAATGTACAATAAAGGAAGTGATATGCAGAGGAAAACCTCTATTATAATAAATGATGATGCAACTCCTTGTATTGATAAGTGTCATTACTTTGTGTGACAAAGAATCTATAGAATTTGGTCGAGGTTGTCATGTCTCCGTGAGAGTTGCTTTCAATCTGAATGCTTCCACAAATGTTTTGGAGTTTTCGAGGAAGACGTTTTAAGAATCAAATGCTGTTTATCTGAAGGTATAGCCCCAAACATTATTATTAATGTTCTTATCTTTCTTCATGTACTCGAAAGAAGTGTGACACAGAGCTCCATCTTTCTTGAGAATATTCTGATCCAAATTAACGATGCATTTCCAGTATGATGAATGTTGATAGTTTTCCAACACTTGCACGTACACATAGTGGAATTTATACGAACACCAAATTTATTTTACGATCGAACTAAACTGTCACCATCATCGTGTCAGCTATCCCGCTATATTTCACAGTGGGCTGAATGCATTAAGGATGAAAGGCTTTAATTGCATATCTTCGCATCCAGATATATATTATTTAAATCTCGATTCATCAGATAAGAATACTTAGATTGCGCTTATGGTTTCGATAAAAGAAATTTTAATTTCTCACGGGTGCTGGTGCCATAACGTTCCAACTCCCAATGTTGTTCTAAATATAGAGTAACCTAACATAACCTTGAATATAGACTCTACTGACCTAACCTAACCTTACCCCAAAAGTAACCTAACCTAATGGGGAAAGGGTAGAGAGGGGAAAAAGGGAGAAAAAGATTAAAAAAAAAAAAAAAATTTGAATATAGTAACCTATCTCATATCATCTTTCTTCTGATATATATATATATATATATATATATGAACGATGCCATACCCCTCAATTATACATGTATGACGTCATACTATAAATTTTAGCGGGCACCGTTTTAATAGATAAAAAATTTCAAAATGTATCTGACCTAACTTATCCTATGGTCGAAATCACTACAGCGTTCCCCCTCACTTCTTAAAAAAAAATATAGGCTCTATATATATATATATATATATATATATATATATATATATATATATATATTTACAGGGTGTCCCATAAGTCCGGCATCATAGGAAAAATAATAAAAAAAGGCAAAACAAAAGCTTTTATTTACAGAACGTGCTCAATATGTCCACCATTGTTTTCAATACACAAATTCAGACGTGATACCCAGTCAGCAAGCACACGGTGAATGATGTCAGGAGAAATGGTGTTACATGCCCCAATAATGCGCTGCCGCAAATGTTCAACACTCCTAATTTTCTCTGCGTATACCAGCGCTTTCAAGTGGCCCCAGAGATAAAAATCTAGTGGCGTGAGATCCGGGCTTCTAGCTGGCCATTCCACAGGCCTTCGATGTCCTATCCAATGACCAGGGAATTGTTGGTACAGGTATTCCCTTACTTGGGTGCTGTAATGTGCAGGAGCGCCGTCTTGCTAGAACCATGTTGGGAAATTTCCTTCTTCGTTCAAGACACTGGGAAATGCTTCTTCCTTGAGCATACTTAGGTAGGTGTCTCCAGTGACATGTTCATCGAAAAAGAGGGGGCCTATGATGCGATCCTTCCAAATGCCACACCATACGATCACCCGAGATGCACCTTGTTCCTTTGAAGAGGTATACCAGTGAGGGTTGTTTTGAGACCAGTAGCGGGTGTTCTGTCGATTTACCTCACCATTTCCATAAAAAGCAGCCTCGTCACTGAACAGAATGGTGGACGGGAAATTGGCGTCCCGAACATATTGTTCCCTAGCCCATTCACAAAATTCCATCCGCCGGTCGGGATCATCTTCGCTTAATTTCTGTAGGATCTGAAGTTTATATGGATGCCATTTGTGAACCTGAAGAATGCAATGGATGCTATTTTTCGACACTCCTTCTCGCCGAAGAGACTTATTGGGACTTCTGTTAAAATGAACCAGGATAGCAGTCGCTGTATCATCGTCAGTGGACCTCCTTGAAGGTCCACTGCGTGGTTTATCTTCTATGGATCCTGTTTCCTTAAACTTTGCAACAAGTCTGCTAACACAACTCTGTGTTATTGGCTCGCGGTCTGGATGCAGTCTGTTAAATTCAGCAGCGGCCTCTCTTTGACTCCGATTTCCTATGAGTAGAATTATTTGGATTCGTTCTTCCTTGCTCACAGACATTATGGCCTGTAGAAAGAGAAAAATATGAATTATGGTTTGTAGAAATAAAAAAATATGAATTTCGCCTATGATGCCGGACTTATGGGACACCCTGTATATATATATGGCCTCGTGACTTTTACCCGCACCTCCTCGTCATAAATGCATTTTGTGAGTATATCGGCATTTTTCTTTTCATCTCTCTTGTCACAGCTGTGTATATATACTCCAAAACCAGATAAGGGGTCAGTACGCAAAATGAATCATTGAAATATAGTGTTATAAATTCTCTCTCTCTCTCTCTCTCTCTCTCTCTCAGGCCCATGAAATTATTATTATCATTATTTTCCCGTTGGGAGTCGGTCAGTGGTGAATGTTATGATTATTATTTTTCTATCCCCCAGTCTCATCCCCCAAGGTCAGCTGCCTCCAGCCAGGTGGCACATACACATACACACATACACAATTGGTATTTGCTCTTGAAGATCATATATTTGAGAGAAGGCTCATACATCTTACCCAAATGTAATTTGTTTTATTAAGGCTTCAATCCCCTATGAAAAGAAGAGCTTTGAAATTGCCGTGGCGTATTAAAAATTTTATGTTCATTTCAAACCAGTTGGTGAGGCTTTGGTTCACTCCTGTTTGCTGACTCCTGGGTTGGGTTGAGTTGACCACCTATCCTGTTAGCCCTCAAACACAAGATCCTTTAGATGCACTCGCTCTCACATTGTGGGGAAATGATCTTCCTGTGTTTTACCTGAAAAAATCTGATTTTTTTGTAAGTCAGAAGTTAAGTCACACTGCCAAATATACCCTAAATATAATGTTCCTTAATATTATTGTAACTATAGATGAATGTGAGTACTGTAATATTTCAAATTAATATAAAAATTGGTAAATTATCTTTTACTTCCATTCTGCAGGATTCAAAGTAAAACGAACCGCTTCAATTGTTGGTTGTTCAATAAGAAAAACTAATTTATATGGGAACTAGGTTCAGGGATTTTGATGTGCAAAAATAAGGTTTATACATGTTGTGTAGTATAAAAAATAAATATCTGGTGCATAAAGTATTAAACAGTGTGAGACTGGACAATACTGACAACTGTTGCTAACGTTGGTATGGTCTGCATGATGATGACTCATTAAAGTGTTTCTAGATCATGGTGATGGGTACAAGTCTGTTAACGAAGTTGCGTCAGGTATTGGGTTTTAGTTACTGTTGTTGTTGTTGTTGGTTAGCCGATCAGCCCACCCTGATTGAGCAAGCCGGCGGCACGCAGGTAACCGATCGCCCTCTCCGGAGTGGACCAGAGGTTCAGCGCACTAGTGATGTTGTGTTGTGTTCTATGTTGTGCTAGAGTGGTACAGTCTGTCATAATGTGTTCAATTGTTTGTGGTGTGTCCTGGCACAGGTGGCAGATGTCGTCTGTGGAGTTGTCTAGTCTGTGTTTATGTTAACTCGATCCAATCTGCTCAGGCTAAGTTCTAGTTACTAAACTACATATGTTAATTGTTAATAAGATTTTGCATCGTTGCAATTTGGCTCAATTTTGGTGCAACTACTTGATAAATAAATTTGAATGTGGGTTAACGTAAAAGTAAAAAATTGGCAAGCATGTCCAATATTTGAAACTGATTAAAATTAGAGCTATTCTGTCATATAAAGGCAAGTTTATTAATTTGGGTGTTTCATTAACCTGGGTAGTATTGGTGAGTCACATCATTTTTATGGTGTAGATGTTAATCATTAGTGTACAAAGGTTTGACTGTATAAGAACTGAAGATATTTGGGAAAAGCCTTGAATGAAAAGTCATTGGTGAATAGAATAAATTTAGGGGTCGGCATCCATAGGCACGCGTGCCAGAGTTGGCACGCGAGGTGGTTATCCAAGGCACGTCAAGTGCTTCCCCAAAAATTGCAATTAAAAAAAATTGAAATTATAAAATTATATTAAATCATTATATTGAATATTATTATATATTGTATATATTATTATATATTGAAATACAAAAATTATAAAGGACAGTATCAAACTGTCCTTATGTCCTTTTTGTATACTTCCTTTTAATTTTAAAAAAATACTGATAACCATATCATTTTATTTGATTTATTTGAGCATTAAGATGGTAATGTGTCTGTGTGTATTTTTGGTTAAAATATAAATCAAAAGCGCTTTGATTTGTTTGTTGGGATTGAAATAGAGCGGACTGTTCTACGAAATATGCATATGAAAATTATAGTTGGCACGCAGGGCCGTAAAAATGTTGGGATTAATTGTAAACTGGTACACTGCATTTAAAAGGTTGCCGACCCCTGGAATAAATAATACTGTAATAGTAAATATTGTGAAAAGTTATATACAGTAACTCCGCCTGGGAGTGGGCAAGCCAGCCCAAGTCTCAGTCGGTCCCAAGCCCGGAGAAAGGAGGAGGGTTGGCGGCAGGAAGGGTATCCGGCCGTAAAACTTTTGCCAAAACCTTATGAATGCAGATCCATTATAACAAGAGGAACAACAAAAGTAACGGAAATCTCCAAGAAGGCACAGGAAAAGAGATTGAGATGGTATGGGCATTGGGCATGTCCAGAGGAGGGAGGAGGAGTATGTGGGACGACGGATGCTGAGGATGGAAATTCCAGACACGAGAAGAAGAGGTAGACCTAAGATGAGGTGGCGGGATAGACTGAAGAAAGATAGTGATAAGGGACTGGAGGAAGAGGTGGCTCAAGACAGAAGTGAATGAAGAAGAAGGATCTGCAACAGCGACCCCACATAGAAGTGGGCTAATGAGGCTGCGGAAGAAGAAGTGAAAAGTTATATACAGTAACAGTAGTGTGCAGGTGTTAGAAATAGAGTAAAACCATGTAAAAGATGGTTATAATTAGCAAATGTGTGAATAAATGTGGAGTTGATATAAATGTACTACAAGAGTTAAGGAGGAGAAAAATAGAAGACGTTTGTGAGGTGTGTAAATGAAGATATTGACATCAACTAATATACCATTAGAAGTAGGCTGTACCTTCAACATTATGAAAGGGAACATTGGACACCTAAGGCTGGGTGTTCCCTATACCCATTGGTGAACCTTATGGCTCTTTGTGTATTTTATTTTAAAAATTTTTACCCTGAATTCAAGCATTGTGCCCACACCATGGAGAAGAGGAATTGGATTATTACGTAAAGGGTGTTTTAAATATAATTAGCATGAGTTTATATTGAAGGTAGACTTTGTCTTCTTTCTGCGTTATATCCTCCAAGGAGGAGATTGTAGACACCAATCGACCAGGGAAGTATTCCGGTGGGGACGTTAGACTGAAGGGGAGTGCTGGAACTCCCATTTCTCCTGTCACTGTCCTCCTTAACTGATCTTTTTCCGTGTCTCATCTACACTGTGAGCAGTCCAGCATTAGGGTGTCGAATTTTTCAACTTTCAAATTCCAAATATGAGGGGTGCTAAAAAGTTGCAGCATGACTTAGGAATTCTAAAGATATTTTTGTTAATTTAATATAATTTAGTTTTGCTTGGTAAGTAGCTACATAAAAATAGTGACTTTTTTGACTTTTTTGTGGAATTATATAATAATTATTATATTAATAATTATATATGCTGTATATATAATGCACTGCTGTTTTTGCTTATTTCACAGGTTGAAACATATTCATCAGTGTGCTGAAGATTACTTGTCCGTCAGTGCTACCATCCTAACCAGTGGGAATTGACCTACAATGGCTTCTAAAAGGAGGACAAGACTGGGGACATTCACACATATGAGCAACCTAATTGGAACTGGTAGAGAGTTGTTGCCCTCTGAACTCCCAACTCTGCGAGACGTTCTGAAATATGGGCTACTGCTAAGAGAACAAAGTGGTGAGGATGTGAGAAACTACCCAGCAGCCAGTCTTGCAAAGGACATTTACCCTAAAGTGCTTGAAAAGTGGGAACGAGCAAACAGTTCTTTTGTAGCCCCCGTTGTAAATTCACGAGTCACAATCTTAAACAAGATCCAAGAGAGCTGGGAGCAGGCCAAAAATATATCTCTTGGGAGAGGAAAGCTACATGTCAAAGAGGCTTTCATTGCAAAACTTGACAAGCTTTTTGACATCCTCAGTTGCAAGTGTAAAATTGTTCTCTGCTCTGAATTTGGCTGCCTTGCAGATGCTGGTTGCAAAAACGGAACTCACATTAACTGTACATGCCCTAGGGAGATGAAGATCCCTGTGAAGGAACTTGCTTTCATTAAAGGTCAGAGAGACAAGTCTGGTTCTATTGGACCACATCAGATTGGCTTGCCAGATCAACCTGAGCACAACAGACAAGTCAAAAAGCAGAAGCGGCAAGAAGACGAAGGAAGAAGGCTTGCTGAATATAAGCAGACAAGTAAGCAGGATGTTTCAATGCCATCAAATGAAATAATTTTCGCTGATGATGAAAATGAAGAACAAATAGCTGATGCTCAAGATGGAAAGGATGGAAGTTATGAAGTGACATTAGAAATACCAAGCACGTCTTCAACTTCCAATAAAAAGCCAGAGTACAACACATTAGAAATACCTAATGTTGCTATGCATAGCATCAGCTATGGTGTTGGCCTGCGTGCCACAGCTGCCATCACCACTGCTGCCTTTATGGATGCTGGCTTGATCACTGAAGAAGACAAGAGACTTGTAGTTGATCACAATAAAGTCAAGAGGGCCCAAGAAAAAGTTATGAGATCCCTGGATCAGGAATTTGATGATCTTTGTAAGAAGGGTGAAATTGACTGCATCTTCTTTGACGGCCGTCAAGATACAACTAAAGTTATGCTGAAAGCAGACAATTCAGATCGTCAGTTCCCCAGCATCATCAAAGAAGAGCATTATTCTCTGTGCAGTGAGCCAGGTGGAAGATATCTCTACCACTTCACTCCTGAGAAAGGCTCAACGAGAAAAAAACCTGCTGAAGTTATTGCTGATAATCTTGTAGATTTCATGAAGAAGAAGGGCATTGATAAAAGCCTGCAGGCCATTGGAGGTGATTCTACAAATGTTAACACTGGCTGGGAGGGTGGTTCCATGCATTGGGTAGAGGTCAAGCTTTGCCGTAAGCTGATCTGGTTGGTTTGTGCCCTCCACACTAACGAGTTACCCCTGCGACACTTGATCACAGCACTGGATGGGAAGACCTTATCTAACAACAAGTGGACAGGTAACATTGGCAAGATGCTAGACACTGCAACCGAACTTGAAATTGATCCTTCATTCACCAAACTCTCAATTGGAGAGCCTCTTACTTCACTGAGTGACAATGTCGTAAAGGACCTCTCTACTGATCAAGCGTACGGGTATAGGATCACACAGGCCATAAGGACAGGAGAACTTCCCACAGATCTGGCCCTTCTTGAAATTGGTCTAGTGAGCCATTCAAGGTGGTTGACAATAGCAAACAGGCTTTGTCGCATATGGGTTTCAAAACATGGCCTTAAAGGCAAAACCCTCAACAACTTAAGACTGATAGTGGAATACATTGTTGGTGTGTACTACCCCTGTTGGTTCAACATCAAAGTAAAACAATCTTGGGTGGAAGGCCCACGCCACATCTTGTTTCAGCTGCGGCTAGTTAGGCTGCAAAAGAAGGCTGTAGTGGATGCTGTTTTGTCAACCATCAAGCGTTCAGCATGGTATGCATTCAGCGAAATGATAATCCAGACACACTCGTGCTCAGATGACAGTGAGGAGAGGAGAGCTGGTGTCCAAAAGATTGTTGACATGAGGGGTGGAGATGATGACACACTTGGAGATCTTTCAGTACGTCCCAGGAAGACACCTTCCATCAACCAAAGTGCTTCTTCCGTGTTGGAGCTGACAGACTGGTCTGACGGGGTATTTGAACCTCCTTTGACATGTAAACTGACTACAGCGGAAGTAAAGAAGTTCTTTGACAAGCCTATGCAAGTTCCACAGTGGCCCTGTCATGCTCAGTCAATAGAGAGGTGTGTGAAACAAGTCACAGAGGCAGCAGGCAGGGTGTATACACATGAGAAACGTGAGGGCTATATCAGAGGCCAAGAAGCAAGTCGGCGGCTGATGTCCAAGAACGAATCAAAGCAAGACTTGATGAAACTTGTTTAAATATTTTTTTTTACTGATGTCATTACTTTCTAATGTTGTTTTATGATTACAAGGATATGTTTTATGATTACTAGGATATGTTTTATGCAGAGAAACTAAAATTTTTATAGCATTACCTGACATTTTGAGAAGCTAAAATTAATAAATGTTGTTTTCCGAGAGCAATTTATGTGCTTTTTAATCAAACGTAGATTTACCAAGCTAAGTGTTGAGCAATCACAAAAATAATAGCAGATTTGAATTCTTCACATCCAAAAACATATTTTTAAAACCCCTCAGTGAAGGAATTGGCAAAAATTAATTTTCACCTCCCAAATTGACACACCCTAGTCCAGCATGCTCTCACACTCACACACACTTCTCTCCCTATTCTTCACTACATACACATGCATCTTACACACTACATAATCTTTTCAAAATAAAAAATGCATCAACTTCAAGAGCCTTGAAGTCCTTGTGGAGGGGACCATAAATGTCCACACTTCTGGCTCCCCCACCTGCCGATACCGGGAACGCAGACCCCGGCAGAGGGGCTGGATCTGCTACCGCCTACTCGAGATGTTCTGGACCTCTGTCTGATTCACTTTTCTTAAACTTTAGCAACATTCGTGGCCCTTTCTCAAATTTTCAATCTGTTGAACACCCCCCTCCTCCGCTAAACCTCATCTTCTTTTCCTCACTGAAACTCAGGTGTCTGGAACGACTGAAAGTAACCCCATTTCTGTACCCTCTTACTTTCTCTATACTCAATTTCACTCCAAAGGTCGATGTTGCGTATATGTATGCAATGACTTAAATTGTTCTCGTATTCCCGAACTCGAATCTTCCGAATTCCATACCCTCTGGCTACGGCTTACATGCCAATCTCAATCTAAATACATATGCGCTGTTTATCTTTCTCCTAATTCTACTGACTATTCAAAATTCTTTAACTACCTCACTTCCAAAGTGGAATACATTCTTTCCCATTCTCCCTTTGCTGAAAACTCCATTTTAGGATATTTCAATGTTCACCACTACCTTTGGCTTTCCTCCCATTTCACTGACATCCCTGATGAACTAACAACTTTTCTATCCTAGATGACCTACAGCAGATTGTACAGCACCCTACTCATATCCCCGATCACCTTGGAGATAGGCCCAACATTCTGGATTCATTTTTTACCTCTTATCCTTCTTCTTACTCTGTGAAACCTTTTCTCCGTTGGGCTCCTCCGACTACAATCTTATATCTGTTTCCTGTCCTATCGCTCCAATTGGGCTTTTGGATCTTCCGAAGAGGAGGCGCCTTTGGCACTTCGGCGCCGTTGATTGGGAGGACCTTAGGCAGTACTTCTGTGATTTCCCATGGAATGATTACTGCTTCCGTGGCCGGGACCCTTCTGGGTGTGCTGAGCGCATCACAAAGATGATTCTCTCGAGCATTGAGACGTACATTCCATATTCTATTCCTACTACTAATGCAAAAAAACCTTGGTTTAACTTTACTTGTTCAAATGCTATCCGCAATAAAGAGAAGTCTTTCAGAAGGTACCGTCGCCATTCAACTCCTGACTCTCAATCAGCTTATATTTCTGCCCGTAATCGTGCAAACTCTGTTCTTCGACTCACCAAAAATTCCTTCATCCGACAAAAATGTGAAAATCTATCCAATTCTAATTCTTTTCGTTCTTTCTGGCATCGAGCTAAGAACCTCTTCAACAACTTTACTTCTTCTTTCCCTCCTCTTTTCCATTCCGACGGCCCAGTTGCCGTCTCTTCTCCTGACAAAGCTGAACTCGTCGGTCAAACTTTCGCTTACAACTCAACCATGGACGATTCCGGTGCTGTTCCTCCATCTCTTCCCCAGTCTGACTTTATAATGTCTGAAATTAGGATCTCTTGTAAAGATGTTTTTCTGTCGTATCTGGGCTCAACTCTAGGCAGGCGTATGGTCCTGATGGTGTTCCTCCTGTTGTTCTCAAGAACTGTGCTTCTGTGCTGACACCCTGCCTAGGCAAACTCTTTCGTCCTTGTCTCTCATCTGGTACTTTTCCTTCCTGCTGGAAGTTCGCTTTCATTCAGCCTGTCCCAAAGAAGGGTGGCCGCTCTCAACCCTCCAACTATCGTCCAATTGCTTTGATTTCTTACCTTTCTAAAGTTTTTGAATCTATCCTTAATAAGATTCTTAACCACCTCTTTTCTGACAATCTTCACATTCAGTTCGTCAGTCTGGGTTACGGAAGTGACGCTCTACTGGCGATGTTCTTGCATACCTTTCTGACTCTTGGTCATCCTCCTTTCGGGATTTCGGTGATACTTTTGCTATTGCGCTAAACATATCAAAAGCTTTTGATAGAGTCTCGCACAAATCTTTAATTTCCAAACTGCCCTCCTTCGGTTTCTATCCTTCTATCTGTGTCTTCACCTCCAATTTCCTTTCTGGCTGATCTATAGCTGCAGTTGTAGATGGCCACTGTTGTTCTCCTAAAGCTATTAAGAGTGGTGTTTCTCAGGGTTCTGTCCTGTCACCCACTCTTTTCATTTTATTTATTAATTTTAATTCGCACTTCCTGTCCTATTCACTCCTCTCCCGATGATTCCACTCTTCACTTCTCCACCCGCTTCCCAAAGCGTCCCTCACAGCAGTCACTTCAGGATTCGCGTAGAACAGCCATGACACACCTGACCTCTGAACTTTCTGCTATATCTGATTGGGGCAGAGAAAACCGTGTGGCTTTCAATGCCTTAAAAATTCAGTTCCTCCATCTTGTCTACTCGTCACAATCTTTTACACAATACACAACTATCCCCTTACCTTCAACAACACACAACTCAATCCTTCCTCTTCTTTTAACATTCTTGGCGTTTCCTTTGTCGTGATCTTTCCTGGAACGATCACATATACTCTCTTTCTAAAACAGCTTCTAAGAGGTTAGGTGTGCTGTACTGCCCCCGCCGTTTCTTCAACCCCACTCAGTTGCTGTATCTGTACAGGGGTCTTGTTCGCCCCTGTATGGCGTATGCTTCTCATGTGTGGGGTGGCTCAACCCACACAGCCGTACTTGACCGTGTGGAATCAAAGGCTTTTTGTCTCATCAATTCCCCGCTTCTTACTGATTGTCTTCAATCTCCCTCTCTTTGCCGCAATGTTGCCTCACTCTCTCTTTACTATTGCTATTATAACGGACAGTGCTCTTCTGAACTCTCTAACTGCATGCCTTCTTCTTTAAGGAGAGCACGCAGTACCAGACTTTCTACACTTTCTCACTCCTATTCTGTTCAACTATCTATTGCAAGGGTTAATCGGTATTTTCATTCTTTCATCTACTCAACCGATCAACTCTGGAACAAACTTCCTCAAACCATCTTTACTCCTATCTATGACCTCCCATCTTTGAAACCCCTGACCTTGATTTTGACTCTTCTTCTGTGGAAGGGGCGCTTTTGCGGGCCTTTGCCCTTGGCCCCTCCTTCCTGCATAATATAAGCGTCGTTCTTTACATTAATTATACTGTGTGTTGTTTGCAGTTAAAATGTATATATGTACGGCATGCGAAGGTGCCCCCTCAGGGCATTGGTTTCTGCTCGTATGTAGGAGAATTACGACTTCTGATTGATCGAGGTCCATGGTGTAGTGGATAGCATATCTGACCTCTGACCGGCAATCGGATGATCCTGGGTTCGATTCCCGGGTGGTACCTCATTTTTCATTTGTTCGTTCTCCCTCCTCATCTTGTGCGGAACGCTCTTCTACACAAGCGTCGTTCTTTACATTAATTATACTGTGTGTTGTTTGCAGTTAAAATATATATATATATATATATATATATATATGTGTGTGTGTGTGTGTGTGTGTGTGAGGCGTCGCGAGTACGAGAGGCGAACTCACCAAACCAATTTTGAGATAAACCCGTTTAAACTTTGTGACTATTGTGTACGAGGGACACACATCGCAAATACACGCTTTGAAAATAATTACATTTTGATCGTACGAAGGGAGTAGTTGGCGAAACTAAGTACTCCGTAAACAAAAATTAAAACAATTTATTGCATAATGAAGTGTTCGCTTTGTGTTGTAAGCGAACCTCTATAAAAATACTCCTAAACGAATGAAACTGCATTACATCATGACATAATTTTGTAATATTTTCTATGCAAACGCGCGAACGTAAAAAAAAATTTAATTTTTTATATCCAAAATAAAATGTTAAACAAAAACCACTCCTTAACATAATAAAAACTAATTTTAGAATAAAAAAATTTAAACAGGCTAACCATACAAAATATCTCGGGATTGTCATGGAAATGAAAGAAAGAAAAAATAAACAACAACAATCAGCCTACTTATAAAAATATAAAAATTAATGAATATGTAAAAAAGTAAAAAAACAAAAATTAATTTACCAAAAGAATTTACGAAACCAATTCCTGTATTGAAATTAAACAAATTTTTATGTTTTTATAAAAAATTTAGCTTACTTTGAGGTCTCACACAATACAGTATATACGGCCCAGCATATAAACTTAAACCGTCCGAATTTGGCCCAGTAAAATTAGTGTCTCTAACGATTATTTTTCGATTTTAAACCTAAAAGTAACTTAAAATTATAAAGCGAACTTAAAAGTATAAGTGAATCTTAAAAGTATAAGCGAATCTTAAAATTAAAAGCGAATCTCAAAATTAAAAGCGAATCTTAAAATTATACACATATGATGGTCATGTGTCAGCTTGAAAACATTAATTATATACAATCAGTCAAAGAATAATCTTAAAAACTGCCTACTAGATACCGGAAATTTTTGCTACTTATTTAATCTTTTACAATTCGCTTATATATATATATATATATATATATATATATATATATGCACCTAGAAATGCGTTACAATACATGTACCAACTTTGAAATCGACCCTACTAAATTACATGTAACAATTTTATGACAACTAAAACAATTTACTGTCATATACGTGAGAATTTTATTTACTAATTATTATTATTATTATCATTATCACAATCATTTCCAATGCCGAAAACAAACCACTAACCACCATACCAATTTTTAAACACAAAATAGGCAGGCTGTATGAAGAGTAATAAAATGTGAAGGCTATCCGAAATAGGAAAGTAGCGTATAGGAGGGCGAAGGCCAATCGTTCCCATGAGAACACTGAAGCGTATGTCCGCCTGTGTAGGGAAGTGAAGGCGAAGGTTAGGCTAGCGAAACGTAACGAAGAACTACGGGTGGCAAGCCTCTGCAAGGGGAACCCTAAGGAGTTCTTCAGTTATGTTAATAGTAGAAAGCCCATTAGAAGCGGCGTTCTGCGAACCTCCGACGCGGACATCGCTAATGTGGTTAATGAGTACTTTGCGGGAGTGTTCACCAGGGAGGACACCCGCGTCAACCCCGAGCCAGGCGTGAGGCACGAAGGTGCTGGCCTGGATAGTGTTCGATGTACCGTGACATTCGTTGCCGATAGAATAGACAAACTGAGCGCGTTTAAGGCTCCTGGGCCAGACTAGTTTCTCCCCAGAGTGTTGCGGGAGGTGCGCGACCAGGTGGCTCCCCACCTGGCTACAGTCTTCAACAAATCGTTGGAGACGGGCCAGGTGCTTGGTGACTGGAGGGAAGCCAACGTGACCCCTATCTTTAAGAAAGGGGATCACGAAAGTCCAGGGAACTATCGTCCCAGTAGTCTCACTTCAGTTGTAGGTAAATTATTAGAGGGGATAATAGCGGATAGGATCGTTGACCATTTGGATTCCTACAAGCTGCTTGGAGGACTCCCAACATGGATTTAGACGGCATACGTCGTGTCTCACCAACTTGCTCTTGTTTTTCCACGTCATGTTGGGTGAGTATGATAAGAGTAGGGCGATTGATATACTTTATCTCGACTTTCAGAAAGCCTTTGATAAGGTACCTCACCGCCGGCTAATGGCCAAAGTGCGCGCGCTGGTTATCGATGGAGAAGTAGGTAGGTGGATTGAAACCTGGCTGAAGAATATGCGGCAGAGGGTTGTAATTAAAGGTTCGGGTTGGGCCTCGGTCACTAGTGGGGTTCCTTAGGGTTCCGTTTTTATCATTTACATAAATGATATCGACGCTGGCATCGTCAGTCGGATCGCCAAATTCGCTGATGACACCAAGCTTGGGGCCAATGTTGGGACCCCAAAGTGATCGAGCAACTGCGTGCGGACCTAGGTAGGATAGGAGAGTGATCCGAAAAATGGCAAATGCCGTTTAACTTGGGTAAATGCAAGGCGATGCACATTGGTTACGCCAATCCCAAGTAGGACTACTCGATGTTGGGGAGTAATATCGAGGTGACTGATTTGGAAAAGGACTCAGGTGTGCTAATTAGAAGCGACCTTAAGTTTACGAAACAGTGCGTAGAGGTGGAAAAGAAAGCCCAGAAGCTGTTGGGTTATATCAGGAGGCAATTTCAGTTTCGGAACAAGGAGATTGTGCTCTCTCTGTACAATTCTCTTTTTCGGCCGCACCTGGAGTATGCTGTGCAGTTCTGGTCGACCACCCTCAAGAAAGATATTGAGAGGCTAGAGCGAGTGCAGGCGAGGGCCACAAAGTTAATCCCTTCTATTAGGCATATGGGCTACAATCGACGCTTACGCGCCTGAACTTGTTTTCGCTGGAAACTCGGAGGCTGCGCGGTCAACTCATCGAGGTTTTCAAGCGCTTACGCGGGTTCAACGATGTCGATTTTAGAAGCATGTTTAGTTTAAATGATAACCCAACTCGCAACAATGGTTGGAAGTTGGATTTGAAACGGTTTAGGACTAGTGTGTGTGGGAATTATTTTACGTATAAGATCTGTGACACGTGGAACAGTTTACCTTCAGAAGTTGTGAACAGTTCCTCTGTGGATCATTTCAAGAAAAGGTTGGACCAAATCTTGCACACTATTTGTGTGTGTCGAAAATTTTCCCTGGCACCCGTTGCCATTGGTACCTAGTACTACTAAACGAAATGAAATCTAAAGAAAACGAACTGAGGACGAATCAATGAGAAAAAAAATATGACTCGAATTAAATTTCTGACTCAAACTGCCTCTCGATGGGTCCAACTTAATGAAAATAAACTTTTGAGTAGAAACAGTTTGAAACAGTCTAGACTCCAACGAGAAGAGAAAAAAAAAAAAACGACTGAAAATTTTGACCGCGAAATTTGGAAAGGACTACGAGGATTTCGAAAGTAAGGCGCCATCTTGAAATATAGTTGGGAATTGGAATTTGCTTGCAAATGGGGTACACAATGCATTTTACTATTTAAAGTACCGAAACAGAATATTTATTAATGCTATAAAGACTATATAAAACGGGTAGCAAAAATTTTGACCTAAATATAAGGCGATGTGGGAAAGCACTTATATTAATAGGGACCACCGCCTGCCACGAAAATACTGTATGTCGTGAACCCAATTTTACGAAACCTCTTTTACAGTTTTTATTAGTTACATTACTTCATTCAATTTCTCTTTATCTTTTATCATTCTCTTTTTACGCTCGCTTCGCTATACTTTATAAACGCGGGTAGCACGTGGTCGAGACGTGGCGTCATTGTAATTTGATTACTTACTGAATACCAGTGGTGGGCACCGTTAACCAAAAAGTTAACTTCGTTAACCGCTAATCCGTTAACCAAAAAGTTAACTTCGTTAACCGTTAATCCGTTAATTCGTTAAACATGTAACGGAAGTTACCGATAAACCGTTAACGTTAACTTTTATTATAAAAAAAATGAAAAACACAATATATATATAATTTAATTTTCCCTCTTCTTCTCGTTCTCCATTTTGTCCATGAGATGCATGTTGCCCTTCATGAAAATTAACATATCAAAGTTTTCATCAGACAGGGATGATCTCTTGGCCCTCAGGATGTCCTTGCCCATAGAGAACAAACGCTCCACTGCAGCACTGGAGGGGATGGCTGTGTTGAACTTGATGAACAAGTCCACCAACACTTGCTCACCCAAGAAGGCAGCATCTGTCAGCAAGTCCTTGGAGTTGGTCTCCAGCCAGGTCTTGACCAAGTTCTGGGCCTTGCCCTTGAGTGACCTGTGGCTTCTGCTGCTCTCTTTTGTCTGGATGACAGCACTGAAGAAGTCATCCTCCTCCTCCTCCTCGTTGTTGCTGCCTCCACTGTTGCTGCCCACTTCGTTGGACTGCTGCTTCATGGCCTCCTCGACTGTACCCTCCATGCTTTTCCTCACCCTGGCGACCTTGGTGTTGTCATACTTGTCCAACCAGATGAGGCGAAACCTGGGATGGAAGGCAGCAGCCAGCTGGCATTCGTCATCCTCCAGGAGGGGCCCAAACCTTTTGTCGATGCCTGCCAAAAGTGCGTCGACCAAGGCGGATTAATTGCGCACCTGCTCAGCACTGAAAATAATAGAAACTTTTAAACGTTTATTTATGAATTTTTTCGGTTAACGGACTTGAGTTAACGGAAGTTAAATGTAACGGAAGTTAATTAGTCCGATAATGATTTTCAAAGTTAACTTAAAAGTTAAATCGTTAACGAAAAAGTTAACTTCGTTAATTAACGATTAACGGATTAACGGTTTGTGCCCAGCTTTGCTGAATACTATGGAAAAACTAGACACGCTTACAACATGGTATCGTATGTGGTACCTTTACTTCTTAATTAAATATAAATTATTAATTAATTGAATTAAATATTTATACAAAATTGCCTCGGAATTGGCGACATAGCCTATTGGGAATGAAATAATTGCCATACGTACATAGAACCCATATGTAGGCATCGGGCATGCATAACGACAAGAAAATCAAATTTATTGTCTCGTGTTCAAACTTTTCCACTGCCAACTCATGAAAATTACATCGAGAAACGAGTCACCGACCTTTGCGAAATCAGCAAATAATAAAAATACGAAGATTATATTATAGCGGCTCAGTCGGAGCTGCCTATGTTACAGCGATGCTTTAAGCAAGGAAGATGTGCTTTGTCTTCCTATAAGTTCTGAACTCGTGAGATCCTCTTGATATAAAACTTAATAACTATAAGAAGGATAGGCCTGTTCCTTCAGGTGTTTAAATAGTGACTGCCTATATTAGTTACATCGAGTCAACTCATTGTGTGGCTCCATCGTACCACGGCCCTACATCGAAAAAGATCGTCGCGCCCTACATCGAAACAGAAGCGAGGCCCAACGAAATAATAAGGTAAGGCAATTCCTTCCTTTATCATTAGGCAGCGCAAATACCGAAGACAAATAAACAGAGGTCCTTTGAAGACCTACATATACATAACTCTCTAACGAAAAAACATAGGGCTTTTGTCGTTAACTCTCCACTGAAGTCTGCTGGAAATTTCCAACGGATGAGGGCATCAGGCAATCAACCTATAGCCTATATAGTTTTTTCACATGGTGGCCCGTGTAACTGGGGAACCGATCCCTTTACCTTTACACTAACACAAACTTTACCTTTACACTAACCGTAAACAAAGCCTTGTCCATTTAACAGGCGTAAGTCATTTTAAGTCCTATAAAAAATAGGCAAATTTCAACCTAAGCCTATTTAGTAGGCCCGCAACATTAAGCCTATTTAATAGGTCCTACTCTTTAAATCAAAATGGAGGAACTTATATGTAGCTTTACCTTTGATACGAACCAGCGTCACTACGTCATCTTGGCGCGGAGGACGGTCACCCATCGAACTGCTACACAGACCCAGTGTTGCTTAACTTTGCTGTTCTCGATCCTCAATTTTTCCTCATTTTGGTTAGGGAAATGGACATAATTTGAAATGCGGCAAGTCATTACAGTACAAGGAGAATCTATGGTCTGAACCATAGGCCAGGTAAGGTTCAGGAACCAACATGCTGGGGCGAACCAGAGCCTCACCGCCAAAGTCAGACATAGAAATGATGAGTTGCATCATTAAATGTACATGGTTCCTGCATATTTTAGCTGTCAATTGTCACTCTTATTTGTATCTGTATAAGTTTGTTCCCTCTTTTCAAGGGATCACCTGTAAATATCTCCAAGGAACAGTATTAGCGCCACTACTCTTCATAATCCTGACATAGATGAGGACCAGAGACAGCGCAGTAACATCCGATGGCACAAAGATCAGTAGAAAAATAAGAAACCTTGAAGATCTCTACAAGCAGAATGCTTTTGTAGAGATACAACAATATGAAGTTTAGCACTGAGAAATTTCAACTGTTACGGTACGAAAAAAATGGAGGATCTAAAAAAATATATATATATATATATATATATATATATATATATATATATATATATATATATACGTGTGTATATATATATAATTTAGTGGTGGACCGGATGTCAGTTTTTCAACATCTGCGGATTTTTTATTTCAATATCTGCGGATACGGATATTTAGTTAATCTATCAATATAATATAGAATTATGAATATATGACATAATTTTTCAAATTTTGTGATACTACTATTATGGCAGGCAATGCATAAGAATTAAAATTAATATTAATGTTTTCATTATGATAAAAATAATAACTTTCTCAAGAGTTTCAGCCACAGTGGGGTACGCACAGCGGCACAGGCAGTGTTTGTTGATTTAATGGTATTTATATTTTGAGGTTTATATAATTGTTTGTTCATTAATAATTAATACTTTACATGAAATGTGCTTGACTGGGCCCTATAAGCTACTTTATAAGCTAATTTAATTGTAAATTGCATAATTTATTAGAGGTAATATCCGCATAACATCCGCAGTCAAAAATGCGGGTGCGGATGTAAAAAATGACGCGGATATCCGCATATGCGGATGCAGATATCCGGTCCATGCATGAAGAGATTTGTTTCCTTGCATGCACAAACAAACAGGGTCGTGAATGTCCAGTGGGACTACGGGAAGCGGACGAGTTGGTGGGTGTGATTACTACGACGTGGGCGCGCCGTAGGCAGGGCGTTTCCGGGCTCCAGATGTTGCTCTAGGGAACCCTGCGATGGAATGGCAGTCTCCAGAGGCTACGCGATCCTCAAATTAACTTATAACCGTATATGAAGTCTCCTTAACCCTTAGTTTACGTTAGATTATCCTACCCCTCCCCCTATTCACCTCAAATACATCTCATCAACATCCATCATGAAAAATTGTGACGTTAGCTCCCCGATCTTAATTTATCCACGGGGTGGCACTAGGCTTTGTTAGGCTTTGCGGGGCTGGCGGTCAGTATCTGGAATATTTGAATGGGCTTCTTTAATTGATGTTAAAACCCTTTTAAATCACTGTTCAATTTATAACGATTAACATACGAAAATTATAATAAGGATAGTATAATGGAATGGAATAGTACAGTATAATGGAAAGTGGGTTTTAGTTTCCAGAAGGCCACAATGCTCTCTGTATCACGTGATCTGTCAGTGTTGTCGATGTGTCAGCTGAAGAGTGTGTGTGTATATGTGTGTGTGTGTGTGTGTGTGTGTGTGTGAGAGAGAGAGAGAGAGAGAGAGAGAGACCTTGCTGGAGGTAGTTGACCTTGGGGATAGGAATGGAGGATAGTAAATAATAATATTCAACACTGATCGACTCCCAACGAAGGAAGTAATAATAATAATGATGACAATAATTTATGTTCAGCCTGTGAGAGAGAGAGAGAGAGAGAGAGAGATAGAGAGAAATCATTGCATTGTATTCCAATGATTCAATTTGTGTATTGACCCCTTACCAGGATATGGGATCAAGTAAAGATAAGCACCCCCAGCCTTCTTTAATTAGCCTCATAAGGCTAACTAACGAAAATATCACGACCTAACCTAACCAATCGTTAAGTCAACTGTACGCCCTTGACGATTGGTTAGGTTAGGTCGTGATATTTTCGTTAGTTAGCCTTATAAAGCTAATTAAAGAAGGCTGGGGGTGCTTATCTTTACTTGATCCAGGATATGTAGTACATTTCCACAGCTGTGACAAGAGAGATAAAATGAAGAATGCCGAGTGGGTTAAGCCACGCCCACAAGATACATTTACGACGACAGGGTGCAGGTAGAAACCACTCGTCCCTATATATATATATTATATGTATGTATATATATATATCTTTTTCTAAACAAGTGAGGGGAAACGCTGTAGAAGGGTTCGACCATATAATAGATTGGGTTGGGTGCACTTTAAAAAAATTATCTGTTGGAACGGTGGTCGATAATGTTCATGGTATGACGTCATACATATATAATTGGGGGGGTGACCCCTTATATTTTTAATTATATATACAGTATATATGAGAAAGATGATGTGTGAGAGATAGGTTAGGTTAGATTACGCTATGTTCAGAGCAACATTGGGGATTGGGGCAGTGGGGCACCCCCGACCCCTTTTTAGGGATTAAAATTTTGCTTTTTCCCCTTTTCCTCTCTTCCCCCCCCCCTCGTCCTTTTTACCATGTCTAACAAATGCTTCGCCGTGCACGCTTGTGCACTGAAAATGGCGGTGAACTCTTCCAATATTTGTTATGACGTGTTTTGTCTGCTACTGATATTGTTTCTAATATCACAAAGGGTCACGTATCTGAAATTTAGTTTTTATTTGCATTTCGGTTTTTATTTGCATTTCTTTAGGTTAGACGAATAACACATGATGCATGCAAAGTATACAGTGAGTTCTTGCAAAATGTGGAGGCTTTTCAGAAACTTAATGCTTCCCTCATGATTGTTAACTTTGGAGCAGAGGATACCACAGAAACATTTCTTAAATATGAAGGAAGCTTCGTGGCACCGAAGTTGCCATAAAATATTTAATAAGTCAAAACTTCAGAAAGCAATTATCGGAAAGAAGAAACAAAAGCAGGAGAAGGAGGATGAAAATACGGTCCGAAGCTCAAAACGACACTCTACAAGTAGTAGTACTAACGATTGCATTTTCTGTGAGGCCAGCATGATTCAGGGGAATTGAATGTACTCGTATTTTAATAATTAATATATTTTTTGTAAACAATATCACTTCTAGTGAGGAAATAAAGATGCTTCACCAGTTGCATAGTATCAGTTTCGCTATCTGCCAAACATAACTTTTTTCCTTTGTAAACAAAAACACATCTAGAACAACAACAAAAAACTCGCCAAACAATATTACAGTTACTATTATTAACTACAATTTAACGTCACTTTTTCAAGTGTCACTAAACTGAAACGTTTTTTATTTTAATTACTTGCAACAGGAAGAATAGCTGTGGGATTTCTGTCTCTATCTCTAAAATCAATGTAAATATCCTCAATTCTCAGCAACGTTTTGAAAAGATTTGTCAAAAATAACTCCTGGCAGTTTTATGCTCTGTATGTATCAGGCCCGTAACCAGCAAGATGTGAACAGTGGGCACTGGTAATACATAGGGGGGCACAACTTGCGAATGCTTTCGTGCTTTTGGAACCTACTATAGAGGGTGTAACAAAAGTCCGTTCCCACAGGGAAATAAAATGTAACAGAATTGATCGTAATAGGTTTGTATGTTTTACGTGGCACTTGACCCACACTTGACTTCTTCTTGTAGGGCCACCTAAAGTCCGTTGTTTATGAGTCAAACGATCCAACAGTTAACAGAAAAAATTACAGACCAGTGTAACAGAATTAGTGTGGCGGAAACACTTCGAAGCACATGCAATTTGAACATGTATTGGATTAATTGGTAAGTTGATTGTATTGTTTGTAATGTATAGTTAAAACTATTTTCTCGTTCAATTCTATTATATCTTATTTCCCTATGAGAACGGACTTTTGTTACACTGTATAAAATAAATTCAGTATTAAACAACAAAAGCTGTAATTAGTGAGGCCTCTTAGTGAAATGATCGTTACAAGTTAGAGAAAAATATCAATTTTTTATTTTTTTTGTAGTTTCCTTTGAGTATAGAAATTGAAAAAATCTCATGCTCCCAAAAATCTGCCCAAATGTTTTTCAAAATGGCAGCCAAATTCACGAAAACAGCAAAAATTAAAGACTTCGCACAAAATGGCATATCAAGCACTTACATTTGAACATGAACTGGATGGAAAGTATCAGTGGGTAAAATAAACTGGATATACAGTATATTTCTTCTCTCAAGATGGCTGCCAAACTGTCAAAACGGCTATGAAATGTCTAAGGATATCTGAAATTGATATGATATGGCTTCAAATGTGCTTGAATGTTAAGATGTTGAAACTATGGCTATGCTTTGTAGATGTGATATCTGCCAGTACATGGAAAACTCAAATGTTGTTATTGAAAAAGATATTATTGCCATTGTTTCACCACTGATCACGCAGTAATGAGATAGCAATTTTAGGGTCATTTTTAGAGTGAGCCCCCTGCTTTTAATTACTATTATCCACCATTCAGTGGAGACAAACCTACAACTACTTCAACTACACATATACAGTACTTTGATTTCTGAGCGAGAATTTTACTTTTCAAGGCTATTGTACTTGAAAAAAGTCATCATTATTCTAATATCCTATTTTTTTTTTAGGTTTACGACGCAGCCATCACTCCACAAGTACAAGCTATCCATTGACCTTGTATTGAGTTGTGTGTTAGCCAGCGTTCGCACCAGGCCAACCCGTCCATTGACTGATATTTAACGATATTGTAAACATACACTCTGGATTGGAAACGTTGTAATATATGTCAAAAGGAGACTTCAGAGGCGTTATCATGTTCCCAGAGACGAATAACAGATGATGCATGCAAAGTATACAGTGAGTTCTTGCAAAATGTGGAGGCTTTTCAGAAACTTAATGCTTCCCTCATGATTGTTAACTTTGGAGCAGAGGGTACCACGGAAACATTTCTTAAATATGAAGGAAGCTTCGTGGCACCGAAGTTGCCATAAAATATTTAATAAGTCAAAACTTCAGAAAGAAATTATCGGAAAGAGGAAACAAAAGCAGGAGGGGGAGGATGAAAATACGGTCCGAAGCTCAAAACGACACTCTACATTATAGGGTGGAGCGAAAAATACTTTTTTTCTAGTATGAAGTTCTAATAGTGATTAAAAGTTGCATTTAGTGGACGAAATATGCCTGCCAAAATATGAGTTCATTTGTTTAAAATTATCAGCTGCCACCAGGGGGCTAAAGTTAACACAATTTTGTGTAAAAAGGAAAAAAATGCTTCCATTTTAGGTTTGTCAAACTATTATAAAATTTTATCTTAGAATTATCTAATAGTTTGATTCAGATTCTTAAATGATAGGAATTCGTTTTGTAAAAATGCCTTTTCATATGCTTAATATCTTCAGCTGCCACAAGAGAGCTGAAGTTAACACAATTTAGAGTAACTGAGTCATGTTGAGACTACACTGAATGTTGTGGGGGAGGGTTTGGGGAGGGTTGTGGGGGAGGGTTTTGGTGTGAAGGAATTTCTTTCTGTGAGTCATTAGAACAGTGTGTTAACACTTGTCTTCTTACTTAGTAGGCCTAGTCGCTCAGTTGATCGGAGAGTTTTTTAATATGATCGGAATATTATAAAACTTTATTTTAAAGTGATTTATATAGAGATAATATTGATTTTATTATAAAATGCTTGTTATAATGTATTATATAATTTTAGTTTATTTATATAATATATTATATATTTATATAATATATTATATATACTTATAAAATATATTATATATATTAATTATATAATGTTTTGATGTTACAGGATATTTTGTGATTGTGAATTTTTCTTAAAAATATTATGGCATCAAATACTAAATATAAACATTTCACTAGAGAACATATGAAGTGTGCCATATTTGAAGTACCTTGTGAGATGAGTGATATGCAACTACCAACTTATAACTGCATTATGAAAGATTACCTGTTCACAAAACATTTAGTGAAGGAGCAGATGAATAACAAGGAGCCTTCATTTTCTGAAATAGCAGAGGCAGTTTCCAAAAAGGTAGAAAATATTTGAAAGAAGGCCTCTTTGCCAATAATTTCACATACACGCGTTTTACAGATGATGCGAGTGTACCATGATAAATACAGGTCCTTATTAAAGCCATACAAGTCACGCAAGGATCAGCCTAAGTACAAAAATCAGCTTGAAGAATTTGAAAACTCTTCAAAATGCACTTTGTTTGACATCTGCACCTGCAAATGTAAGGAGTTTAGGAGATGCTCATGTGAAAAGAGTAAGAAAGTCCCTCCAAAAGAACAGGATTTTTTAAATGACCAACGAACACGCAGAATAATGGTGATAGGAAGCATTGACATAGCACACACAAGACGATTACAAGCAAGAGAACATCGAAAGGAAATGGAAAAAGCACGTCTGGAATCCTCACAAACAACTAGTGCTGCTATAACCAATACGTCCAACTTACAAATCGAAACAGAGACAAGTGAACTTCAACAACTAGAAGAGATATCTGAAGATAATTAGGAAGATACAACCTCGACTCAATATGTAATATCAGAACAACAGATGCGTGAGCCACTGCCTTCATTAGCAATTACTTGTGATAGATTTAAAATGTCGGACAGAGCTGGGGCTGCTATTGCTTTTGCAGTATTGGCAGATCTTAAAATTGTTACTCCCGAAGACAAAGGGAATATTATAGACAGAAGTAAGCTAAGACGTGAAAGACAAAAACAGAGAAAGGAACTACAACAGATAGGAGAGCCAAAAACCATGCGGGGATTATACTTTGATGGCAGAAAGGATAAAACAATGACTCAAGTCCAGGAGAGTGATGGCTCTAACCACCAAAGAACCAAACGCGAAGAGCATATCAGCATAATATCTGAACCACACTCTCTGTACTTTGCACATGTGACACCTTCCAGTGGCAAAGCTAAATACATTTACACAGCGCTAGTGAATTGCTTGAAAGAAAGGAATGTTGATATAGGGAACATCGTTGCAGTTGGCTGTGATTCGACAGTGGTTAACACTGGTAGTATTGGAGGCACAATAAGATTACTGGAAGAAGCCTTTAATAAGCCATTGCAGTGGCTGATATGCCTTTTACACCTTAATGAACTTCCATTGCGCCATCTGTTTCATCACTTGGATGGTACCACTACTGGACCAAGAGCATTTTCAGGAGAAATTGGCCGAGCACTTTCAGACTGTGAAAAGCTTCCCATAGTTAACTTCAAACCCATTCAAATTCAAGAGGACATGTGTGAAGTTGATGTAGATGACATAAGTACTGACCAGAAACCTTCTTGAAATTCACAAGGCTATATCAAGTGGAACATTCTCAAAGAGTCTTAGTCATAAGAGTCCAGGCAATATATCACATTCAAGGTGGCTCACCACAGCAAACAGGACTCTGCGGTTATATGCAAGCACAGAGAATCCTTCAGGCAATTTACAAGAATTAGCTACTTTCATTGTTAGGGTATACGCACCAATGTGGTTTCAGATAAAACGTAAACCATTATGCCAATATGGTGCTAAACATATGTGGCATATGATTGCAAGAAGCCGGTATCTCCGTGAAGAGCTTAGGAGAGTACATGACTCAGTCATTCAGCGAAATGCATATTCGCAAATCAAGAAAACATTCTCATTGCAATGATAGCTGATGAAAGGGAGCATGTGCGTCAGTTGGGATTTAGGCGTATCATAAAAGCAAGGGCATGCATTCAAGAAACAGATGTTATCAGGTATTTTAAGGTGCAAGAAATAAATTTTTATGCCAAAGACTATACAGATCTCATTATGTGGCAAGATTTTCAGATAGCAGAACCACCGATAACCAAAGGAGTTTCTCTTGATGATATTGAATCATGCATCAAACATGGTACTACTCTTCATTCAGAATTATTTCAGTTTCCATGTCATACACAAGCCGTAGAGAGATGCGTCAAGCTCGTTACAGACGCTGCTGGATCAGTCTGCGGACCTACAAACAGAGACGGTTGGATTCGTGCTACATTAGAATCAAAGAAAAAACAGCCAAAATTTGACACAAAAGCAAATTACTAAATAGTCTTCAGCAAGAACCCTTTCTAGAGGGAGGTTGGTTGGGGAAAGGGTGGTAACTCCGCTAAGGCACGAAATAACGTTTCTTAACTGTCTCAAGCCAGTATAAAGGAGGAGAGACATCCTAATTTATTACTGTTCCCTTTTTCAAGTAAATACAGAATCATACTTAATTGTCATTTTTAAGTTAACTTCAGCCCTCTTGTGGCAGCTGAAGATATTAAGCATATGAAAAGCCATTTTTACAAAACGAATTTTTATCATTTAAGAATCTTAATCAAACTATTAGATAATTCTAAGATAAAAGTTTATAATAGTTTGATAAACTTAAAATAGAAGCATTTTTTTCCTTTTTACCCAAAATTGTGTTAACTTTAGCCCCCTGGTGGCAGCTGAAAATATTAAACAAATGAACTCATATTTTGGCAGGTATATATCGTCCACTAAATGCAACTTTTAATCACTATTAAAACTTCATACTAGAAAAAAAGTATTTTTCGCTCCACCCTACAGAGTCTACAAGTAGTAGTACTAACGATTGCATTTTCTGTGAGGCCAGCATGATTCAACTTTCAACTCAAGATAAACCAAGATATTGCCTGCAGTTTATATTAACACCTCAGCTACTTCTGTCCCTGACAGAACTACCACAGAGGTCACTGGAAACTTACTGCAAACCAAGGCCGAAGAAGATTGCTGGGTCAAACATGCAGTACAGCTGCTAGAGGAGAGCACCTCACAAAGAGTTTGAAAAATGTATATAATATTAGTCTGGTTGATATAATTTAAAGTAAATATAATATGCAGTGTATAAGGTCGACTTAGACACGTGTTATGTTATGTTGCCATTTATATGTTTTTGTACAGATGGAATACTGTACATTGATTTTGATACTACGTAATAATATCGGGATGGGGAGGTTTCGGGGTGGGGGACACAAATTGTGTTCAAATATTAGTCATTTACCGAGTTTTTAGTATGCTATTATACCACACAATGTAGACACATCCCAAAGGTAACAAAGCAATGAGTACCAATCGCACGTGGTCTTTCATGATATTGAATACAGTCATTTTGTGCATTTTTCGGCCATTTTGGGGAATTTGGGCGTCCATTCTGTGTAAAATGGATTAATAAAAGGTCTAATAAAATAAATGAGAGTTCTGCGCGTCTCTCAGTCCCTTTAAACTCGATTCTAATCGTATGATACAATTTGTAGACCCGCGGTGCATGAAACATTTGAAAATAGATATTTTGATTATTTTAGCGGCCATTTTGATTTTTTATTGACTGTTATGGGCGGCAAAATTTTTGGAGCATGAAATTTTTTCAATTTCTATACCCATTGGAAACTATAAAAAAACGTTTCACACTTTCATCCATCCAACTTGTAACGATTATATGATTTTTTTTACACTAAACTACCTCACTAAATAATTTAGAAAGTAAAAGTGTATAATGAGCTGCTTTTGTGTTCCCAAAATTTTTATCTTAAAAGCATAAAAGTATAGTCTCGTCCTCGTACAAAGTCTACGAAATTGAATTATTGTTTGCGGCTACCGTTATCACTTTAATTTTCATGAATTATTGAACGTATATTGACTTGAAGTTGTAGAAACTGTGAAAGGTGGGTATCAAATGCATATAATTCTACAAGTTAATTTTGATTATTCCCGTTTATTCGCCGTGCTGGGTTTACAAAAATGGGGCATTTTCAATATAATATATAGTGAAGTTTTGACATATACAGGGTGTGAAAAAAGTAACGCAAATGAAGAGAGAAATCCGATTTGAACTGGTTCAAACTATTTTCAACTTGTTTTTAAACTTGTAGAAACATTTTCAACACCTCTTATAAATATTACTATCGAATATACAGTTGTTATAAAGTATATATAATAAATATTACTTGGCCATTTTCACTTGCGTTAATATAATTCAAATCGGATTTGTCTCTTCACTCGCGTTACTTTATACACACCCGGTATAACATAACATAAGAAAAACTAGGCTATCATTTGCTGACAAATATTAATGTAACCTTGCACAGGTCGATTATCTTACGTAACACCGAACAAGTTTATAACATGTAAAATTTGAACTAAATTTCGCATGCGTTATTGTCGTATTGAAATATGTAAAATTTTCTCCAGCAATGGGATTTTAGGAAAACAATAACGCCAGACTATGCATATATTTTTCTACAATCGCATTCCAGTAAACACCTTGTGCCAAAAATAATCATGAAATTTAATTATCATAAAATATAGTAATTTTATCTTTTCACTGGCCATGATAGAATATTAAATTCATTTGGGAACAGAAATAATATAAAACAGTTAAGATTATTTGAAGCCTTTAGTAAGATGTATCTAAAATGTCTTTCTAAGTTCTTGGAACGTATGACAAAGGAATAAAAGAAACTCTGTCTCAACGCTAAATAAAAATGAGAAAGCCATAATTCTGAATGGGTATAAACAGAGCGCAGCGCAGACCGAGAGAAGCAGTGGAGAGCCAAGGCAGACAGAGGAAGGCACTCGAGAACAAACGCAGACTAAACGGCCCTTCTTTTCATTTCCATTATTTATATCTTAACCCAGGCTGTGGGCTATTTTCACTATGAAATCCGCTCAGTAAATTCAATCTAATTTTCCCTTAGGATATACGAAGACTCTCTTCCGGCCCTAGTCCTTTTCCGTGTTTCATTTAATCTTTGAGGGTTGGAGCCTGCAATTAGATTTTCAAAGCGCTCGATTTTTCTCATGTATCTGATCGTAACACTTTTTGAAACGTGACTGCACAGTGGTGGGCTTGATGTCTTTGATGGAAGATGATATCCACTGGATTGCGTCGAGCACAGTAACAAACTTTCCAGACGCATTGTCGGTCTCGTTGTCGGCTTTTGCGATGACGGATCGCTGAAGTCGCTTGCGATAGTGTTGCTTAAAGCAATGGATGATTCCCTGGTCCAGGGGTTGGATTTCCGATGTTGTGTTGCTGGGTAAGTAAACCACTTTCACATTTTTTGTTGTTGTATCCTTTGGGTGACCAGGGGCATTATCCACGAAGAGAAGCACGATACGTTTTTGTCGTTGCATTTTCTTGTCAAAAGCTTTCAGCCACACGCGATAGAGTTGTGCGTCCATCCATGCTTTCTTGTTGGCCTTCCATGTGGCAGGGAGTTTGTCCACATTGATGTTTTTGAAGCAGCGAGGCTTTTCGCATCTGCCGATGAAAAGAGCTGGTTCAAACTCGCCGAGCATGTTGCAACAAAGGGCAGCAGTCAATCGGTCTTTGGACTTCTTACCGCCCTTGCAGCTTCACCACGAATGCGGAGTGTACGGTCAGGAAGCTGACGGTAAAACACTCCCGTTTCATCCATATTGAAGACATCCCGAGGGGAATATCCTTCAATGATGGACGGAAGTTTTTCCTGCCAGTCTGTGACAACACCTTTATCCACACTTCCACTTTCACAACAAAAGCGTGCACCAGAAAGATTATGGCGCTGTTTGAAACTACGCAGCGAACCCGTGGAAGCTTTGAACTCCGTTAGATTGAGCTCTTGGGCTATTGCCAGAGCTTCCTCTCGCATCATCGGCCCACTGACAGGGACTAGCCGAGAACGTTGTTTGGTGAACCATTGCCACATCAAATCATTTAGGTCATCGTTTGCTGTTGATACACATTGCCTTTTGCGGCTCGAGTTGACATTTTCGTCATAGGAATCCAAGACTTCCCGTTTTCGTTTCATAATATTTTGCACTTGCGTTCTGCCGATTCTATAAATGTCGGCTAACTGACGGCTACTTTTGCCATCACTGTTTTTCAGCAGATCAACCTTTTGTTTCAAAGACAGTTCATTACAAGATTTTTTTGGTTGCCATTTTTGCTTACACGTATTGATGAATTAGCACTTCTGTTTCATGATGTATCACTCAAAGCAGTTCATAATTGAATAACGTGCTTATGTCACTCTTAAATCTGAGCTACTGGTATCTTTAGCAAAACAGAGAAACTGACATTGATACTAACTGTGCGCGTGGCTTTCTGTGATTGGCCGTATTTGAAGTAGGATCACGTGGCTGCGGAACCAATCAGGCGACCGCAATACGGACTAGAGGCGTGGTCTTATTACTGGCTTTTTTATAGCAAAGAAACAAAGGAAGGGGAATTTGGGACTAAATATTTTGGCCTTCAATGGAGTACATAATTAAACCCTTAAGAGGAGTTCGTACTTCCTGTCCCAAATTTTCAGTGTATATAATTTCTTTACTGTGGTAAGCTTTTTGAAAGTAAACTGCCAACAATTACACGCGAGATGTTCAGAACTTTAGCAATCTAGCTCTTATAGTATATCAGGCAAAATTTGGGTGGCCTACAACACGGCCCCATTAAACAAAAAAAATATGAAGACCACACAACGAGTATTCACAACGGACGTCGTTTGTAAATCATAACGGCTTCTAAAATATTTCATCATGTCGAACTGTCTCTCGAGCAGAAAATAGTGACTTCGGCCAAATTACTTTGATAGGTAGTGAAAATTGATCTAAGACTTATGGAATCAATTTACATTTTTAGAAATAAACCTACTTTAAAAGATTATGATTCTTGGAACAAGCCTTTGTCCATAATTATTTATATATATATATATATATATATATATTTATATATATATTATATATATATATATATATATATATATATATATATATATATATAATTATGGACAAAGGCTTGTTCCAAGAATCATAACCTTTTAAAGTAGGTTTATTTCTAAAAATGTAAATTGATTCCATAAGTCTTAGATCAATTTTCACTACCTATCAAAGTAATTTGGCCGAAGTCACTATTTTCTGCTCGAGAGACAGTTCGACATGATGAAATATTTTAGAAGCCGTTATGATTTACAAACGACGTCCGTTGTGAATACTCGTTGTGTGGTCTTCATATTTTTTTTGTTTAATGGGGCCGTGTTGTAGGCCACCCAAATTTTGCCTGATATACTATAAGAGCTAGATTGCTAAAGTTCTGAACATCTCGCGTGTAATTGTTGGCAGTTTACTTTCAAAAAGCTTACCACAGTAAAGAAATTATATACACTGAAAATTTGGGACAGGAAGTACGAACTCCTCTTAAGGGTTTAATTATGTACTCCATTGAAGGCCAAAATATTTAGTCCCAAATTCCCCTTCCTTTGTTTCTTAATAAATATATATATATATATATATATAATATATATATATATAAATGAAAAGAAGAATCAACACAACGGCAAACATTTTCATTTATTTGTACATCAGACGTTTCGACAAATCTTTTGTCATCATCAGTGAGTTAAGTCTTAAAACCTTAAAACAAATTGAAAAGTGAAAGTTACATCAATACAATATTAAAACCATTAAAATTAAAACCTTAAAGCAAAATGAAAATTGCATCAATACAAAATTAAAATCATTTAAATTTCATCACTATAAAAACTAAAATTAAATTAAATTTCATCACTATAAAAACTAAAATTAAATTACCTCAATAGGTAAATACACAATGTTTACATCCACCTCCATACTTGGCAAAGTCTAAGGGAATACTGGATGGTCAGAGGATTAGAAAGGGTATGTCTGTGAAAAACGGTTGGTTAGTTTAAAAGAGTTGTAATTTGTAGGATGAGCTATTATTATTAAGGGAGGGTTTGTTTCTATAGATGTACAAAGATTCTAAAATTCGGAGTTCTGTACGGTTATTGGATCTAGTTAAAATTTCAAACTGAGTTTTGTGAAGGGGATGGTCGTTTTCATTACTATGGTTTCTAATTGCGGATTGTGGAGGGCTACTGAGGGGACGGTTGGTACGGACTGACAAGCCCAAATGTTGAGAAAGGCGCACCTCCAGTTGGAGTTGAGTGCTGCCAATATACGCAGCCTTACAGCTGTCGCACGTGTATTTGTAAACAACATTGGGGCATACAGTTTTGGGAATTCATCTTTGAACTTTAAAAAATTTGATAATTTAAGTGGGTTGACGAAGGCGAATCTAAAATTTATTTGGGGATAACTAGACTTGAGTAGTTTGGACAATTCACCTCGAATACGCAATAATAAATAACCATAAAAAGGTAATTTAATATATCTGGTTTCTTTTTGTACTGTAGTTATGGGGAGTTTAGTATCAAAAGTGTTATTTAAAAATTTCTTTAATTGGTTATCGAATAGATGAGAAGGGTAGTAATTGTTAATAAAGTACTGTTTTAAAAATTTAAATTCTTCGTTTACCGAAAAGTAATCCGAACAAATACGGTAACTTCTTGTTAATAATGTTACTATAGCACTAATCTTATATTTATAAAACATACAACTTAAATAATTGGTTCCCAAGCCAGTAAAAGTTTGTTTCCGAAATAGTGAAGTATGGAACTTATTATGGGCCCGTTTAACTAAAACATCCAGGAAAGGTAAACTATTATTTGTTTCGTTTTCACACGTGTACTTAATATTACTATGTCGTTTATTAAGATAATCAAGAAAAAGTTTTACGTGTGAATGATGGTTAAATATTAAGAAAGTGTCATCCACGTATCTTCTGTAATATATGGGTTTAAAACTACTAGGACAAACTACTCAAGTCTAGTTATCCCCAAATAAATTTTAGATTCGCCTTCGTCAACCCACTTAAATTATCAAATTTTTTAAAGTTCAAAGATGAATTCCCCAAAACTGTATGCCCCAATGTTGTTTACAAATACACGTGCGACAGCTGTAAGGCTGCGTATATTGGCAGCACTCAACTCCAACTGGAGGTGCGCCTTTCTCAACATTTGGGCTTGTCAGTCCGTACCAACCGTCCCCTCAGTAGCCCTCCACAATCCGCAATTAGAAACCATAGTAATGAAAACGACCATCCCCTTCACAAAACTCAGTTTGAAATTTTAACTAGATCCAATAACCGTACAGAACTCCGAATTTTAGAATCTTTGTACATCTATAGAAACAAACCCTCCCTTAATAATAATAGCTCATCCTACAAATTACAACTCTTTTAAACTAACCAACCGTTTTTCACAGACATACCCTTTCTAATCCTCTGACCATCCAGTATTCCCTTAGACTTTGCCAAGTATGGAGGTGGATGTAAACATTGTGTATTTACCTATTGAGGTAATTTAATTTTAGTTTTTATAGTGATGAAATTTAATTTAATTTTAGTTTTTATAGTGATGAAATTTAAATGATTTTAATTTTGTATTGATGCAATTTTCATTTTGCTTTAAGGTTTTAATTTTAATGGTTTTAATATTGTATTGATGTAACTTTCACTTTTCAATTTTGTTTTAAGGTTTTAAGACTTAACTCACTGATGATGACAAAAGATTTGTCGAAACGTCTGATGTACAAATAAATGAAAATGTTTGCCGTTGTGTTGATTCTTCTTTTCATCTGTAAGCTCCGTTTCCCTAAGGAGAAGTCAATAGTTTTGATATATATATATATATATATATTATAGTAGAATGTGTGTGTGTGTGTGTATATTAGGGTTATGACATTTTTATAACCTCATGTTCCAGTATCATAAATCGATGGACTTTTGCCCCTGACAATGAAAATAACAGTTCTTTCGATATATTTTGAAAAAACTTCACCCCAAAATAAAAAATAAAAAATTAATAAAATAATAAATATTGGTTGCTCCTTGGTATAGCTATTGCAGATGGGTCTCTGTTCCAGTGATTTTCCAGAGTATTTAGTGCTTTTCGGAATTGTTGCAAGATATTGGACAATTTATGATAATCATCAGGTAACCAATCTAGAATGGTGCAATGCAGCTGTCTCGAATATACTAATATACTATATTTGCTTTCGGGGTGACTTTTTTTTTTAATTCTGAAGAATTAGGCCCTTTTTTATTGTTTTCAAGCAAAAGTTCATCGATTGATGATACAGGAAACAATATTTATGACAAAAATTAAAAAGTCATAACCCTAGTATATATACAGGGTGTCCGAGAATCATCTGTACAATTTTTGGCTGTTATTAAAAGTCAACCATGAAGTGTAGAAATTCCAGTGTTGTCCCATTTTACAGAGAATCTCATTATGTTTTTTCTGATACCAAGTTGTGACAAGTTTTTTAGAAATTCCAGTGTGTCCGAACATTATCTGCACAATTTCATCTTTTAATAAAATTCTTGATAACACACGTAAAATTCTTAAACAAGATTATTTAAAATCTGTATTTTCAAAAGTTTCTTTTATTAAAGTAACGTTGTTAAAAACATTCGATATGTGCACCATTAGTGATTCGCAAAACATCCAATCGATACTCCAAATGTTGCCATGTACGCTGCAGCATATCCACATCACTTCGCTCAATAGCAGCTGTGATTCTTGTTTTTAAATCATCAATGTCTGTCACCCGCGTACATTTCTAAAGAACTTGTCAAAACGTGATATCAGAAAAATCTTAATGAGATTCTCTGTAAAATGGGACAAACTGGAATTTCTACACTTCATGGTTGACTTTTAATAACAGCCAAAAATTGTACAGATAATTCTCGGACACCCGGTGGTTACCTCATTTTTTCATTTGTTTCGTTCTCTCTCTCTCGTCTTGCGCGGAATATCTCCTATACAAGCGTCGTTCTTTACGTTATTTATACTGCGTGTTCTTTGCAGTTGAATGTATATAATGTTACGGCATGCGGGAGGTGCCCCCTTGGGGCATTGGTTTCTGCGAGTATGTAGAAGAATTACGGCATTTGGAAGAGTGAGGCCCATGGTGTAATGGTATCTCGTCTGACCGGCAATCGGAAGATCCCGGGTTCGATTCCCAGGTGGTTACCTCATTTTTTCATTTGTTTCGTTCTCTCTCTCTCGTCTTGCGCGGAATATCTCCTATACAAGCGTCGTTCTTTACGTTATTTATACTGCGTGTTCTTTGCAGTTGAATGTATATAATGTTACGGCATGCGGGAGGTGCCCCCTTGGGGCATTGGTTTCTGCAAGTATGTAGAAGAATTACGGCATTTGGAAGAGTGAGGCCCATGGTGTAATGGTATCGCGTCTGACCGGCAATCGGAAGATCCCGGGTTCGATTCCCAGGTGGTTACCTCATTTTTTCATTTGTTTCGTTCTCTCTCTCGTCTTGCGCGGAATATCTCCTATACAAGCGTCGTTCTTTACGTTATTTATACTGCGTGTTCTTTGCAGTTGAATGTATATAATGTTACGGCATGCGGGAGGTGCCCCCTTGGGGCATTGGTTTCTGCGAGTATGTAGAAGAATTACGGCATTTGGAAGAGTGAGGCCCATGGTGTAATGGTATCTCGTCTGACCGGCAATCGGAAGATCCCGGGTTCGATTCCCAGGTGGTTACCTCATTTTTTCATTTGTTTCGTTCTCTCTCTCTCGTCTTGCGCGGAATATCTCCTATACAAGCGTCGTTCTTTACGTTATTTATACTGCGTGTTCTTTGCAGTTGAATGTATATAATGTTACGGCATGCGGGAGGTGCCCCCTTGGGGCATTGGTTTCTGCGAGTATGTAGAAGAATTACGGCATTTGGAAGAGTGAGGCCCATGGTGTAATGGTATCGCGTCTGACCGGCAATCGGAAGATCCCGGGTTCGATTCCCAGGTGGTTACCTCATTTTTTCATTTGTTTCGTTCTCTCTCTCTCGTCTTGCGCGGAATATCTCCTATACAAGCGTCGTTCTTTACGTTATTTATACTGCGTGTTCTTTGCAGTTGAATGTATATAATGTTACGGCATGCGGGAGGTGCCCCCTCGGGGCATTGGTTTCTGCGAGTATGTAGAAGAATTACGGCATTTGGAAGAGTGAGGCCCATGGTGTAATGGTATCGCGTCTGACCGGCAATCGGAAGATCCCGGGTTCGATTCCCAGGTGGTTACCTCATTTTTTCATTTGTTTCGTTCTCTCTCTCTCGTCTTGCGCGGAATATCTCCTATACAAGCGTCGTTCTTTACGTTATTTATACTGCGTGTTCTTTGCAGTTGAATGTATATAATGTTACGGCATGCGGGAGGTGCCCCCTTGGGGCATTGGTTTCTGCGAGTATGTAGAAGAATTACGGCATTTGGAAGAGTGAGGCCCATGGTGTAATGGTATCGCGTCTGACCGGCAATCGGAAGATCCCGGGTTCGATTCCCAGGTGGTTACCTCATTTTTTCATTTGTTTCGTTCTCTCTCTCTCGTCTTGCGCGGAATATCTCCTATACAAGCGTCGTTCTTTACGTTATTTATACTGCGTGTTCTTTGCAGTTGAATGTATATGTATATATATATATATATACAGTATATATATATATATTATAGTAGAATGTATGATTCGTGTGTACATAAAGTTTTCCCGTCAAATTTTGCATTAACTCCAAGCTGTATAGGTCGAAGCCTTCTTTAAACGTTGTGGGTCCGGGAAACGCGGGCCCGACGTGAAAAATCGTTTAGAAAGCCGACCCGTGGTAAAAAATAACTTAAACGTCTTTTATTGTAACGCGCGTAGTATTAGAAATAAATTAAACGAATTTAAGGGGATAATTTATTCCGGCAACTACGATATAGTTGCTATCACTGAAACGTGGTTAAATACCGTGACTCGGGACTTGTTGGGGGAACTTGATATACCGGGTTTTAAATTCTTTACTAATGATAGGTTATATAGGATTGGTGGCGGCGTTTTGCTGTACATTTGTAATTCCCTTAGGGCTATCGAGGTTAAGATAGATTTTCCGGCAGCAATTAATGCGATATGCATTGAAGTTAGGGCGCGTAGTCTTAGTTTCAATTTTATTGTTGTTTATAGACCTCCCGTTCAACCCCTCGATACCGATAGTAGATTTTACACACTTCTTGGTAACTTTATTAATAATCGGAATAGTATAGTTGTCGGAGACTTTAACTGCCCTAACGTTAATTACGAGACTTTTACTGGTAACGATGACGGTTTGAGATTGATTGAATTCATGGAAGATAATTTTTTACGACAGATGGTTACCGAACCAACGCGCTGTGACAATATTTTAGACGTGATGATGACCAACGGCGAAAATATAGTCGAAGGTTTAGAAGTAACCTTTGGTAGGCGAGAGTTTAGGATGTAGTGATCATCAAATTATTAGGTTTAAGCTATTGAGAGAAAACACTAAGGATAATAACGTAATAGAAGTCCCTGATTTTCGTAGGGCCAATTTTGATAGTTTTCCGGTAGCTATTGAAGAATAGGGACCCCAGCCTTCTTTAGTTAGCTTTATAAGGCTAACTAACGAAAATATCATGACCTAACCTAACCAATCGTCAAGGGCGTACAGTGAACCTAACGATTGGTTAGGTTAGGTCGTGATATTTTCGTTAGTTAGCCTTATAAGCCTAACTAAAGAAGGCTGGGTCCCTATTCTTCAATAGCTCCGTTTTCCGGAAAGGATAAGAGTAGTAGACTGGGATAACTTATTTTTGGGTAATGACGCAAATTTGCATTGGGAGGCGTTTAAAGATAGTTTCTTGAATATCGAAAGGGAATTTATTCCTCGTAGGCCCAAGCGCGCTAGAAATCATGGTAGGCCCAAGTAGTAGACTAGGAAAATAGGCGAGTCATAAACGAGCGTAACAGAGCGTAGAGACTTAAAAAGCGCAATGGCACGGTAGCTAACGTCAATAGATATATCGAGCTTCGACGTCAGGTTAAAAGATCAGTTAGGAATGCTAAGCGTAATTTAGAGATACTTATAGCTGCGGATAGTAAACATAACCCAAAAAAGTTTTTCGATTACTTGAATAATCGTAAGCCGATAAAAGATAATGGACCTTTTCCAGTTTGTGTACCGTTTTTCATATAATTTATTTTGGGGAATATTTTTGTTAAAACTAACGAAAATATCACGACTTAACCTAACCAATTATCAAGGGCGTACAGTTGATCTATTATTAATTATAACATTGTTTGTTTCTGGAATAGTATTTACTATTTACTAATAGATCAACTATACGCTCTTGATAATTGGTTAGGTTAAGTCGTGATATTTTCGTTAGTTTTAACAAAAATATTCTCAAAAATAAATTATATGAAAAACGGTACACAAACTGGAAAAGGTCCAAGATAATATAAGCCCTCTCGTGGACGCTAATGGCGCTTTGGCTTCCGACGCTCAGGCGATGGCGGGTATTTTTAATAACTTTTGTGCGACAGTTTTTACCGTAGAAGACGTCAATAATGTCCCCGATGTGGACGATATCGTTCCATTTAGCATCGAGACTCTTTTGGATGAAATAACTGTTTACGAGGGTGAGATTGCGCATTATATCGATAGGCTAAAAGTTAGCAAGGCTCCAGGCCCTGACGCGTTTTATCCTAGACATCTGTAAGATTTGAAAGACGTTATCGTAGGCCCCTTAACGAAGATTTTTAATCAGTCATTTGAAACGGGGATTATTCCTGAAGACTTCAAATTAGCTAACGTCACGCCCATTTTTAAAAAAAGCGACCGCACAGTGGTTAGCAATTATAGGCCCATTAGCTTAACGTCAATTATCGGTAAACTTTTGGAATCCGTAGTTAGGGATCGTATTATCGATCATTGGAAAGTCGCGATTTGATTAATAGTAGTCAGCATGGGTTTCGACGCCATAGATCTTGTTTAACTAATTTGTTAGAATTTTATAACGAAATAGTGCGCGAATATGATAGGCATAGAGCGGCTGACGTTATTTATTTAGATTTTAAAAAAGAGTTCGATACAGTTCCGCACAGAAGATTAATTGCGAAGGTCAAAGCGCACGGTATACGCGGTCAGGTAGCTAACTGGTTAGAGGAATGGCTTCGTGCTAGGAGATAGAGGGTCGTTGTTAATGGTAGTGAATCGGGGTGGTTGGATGTAGGTAGCGGTGTCCCACAGGGTTCAGTGTTAGGTTCATTGCTATTCGTAATTTACATTAACGACATAGATGTAGGATTGACTAGTAACGTGTCAAAATTCGCGGACGATACTAAAATAGGCGGTAAGGTTGTTAATGAGGACGATAGAAATATGCTCCAAGACGATGTAAATAGGATTATGGAGTGGACGGACAAGTGGCAGATGCAATTTAACGTAGACAAGTGTAAAGTTTTGCATATAGGTTCTCGTAACACTAATTACACGTACACGATGGATAAGAGACAGTTAGCCAGCGTTGACGAGGAAGTAGATTTAGGTGTACGCGTACCTAAGGATTTAAAAGTTAGGAACCAGTGCCTGGAGTCTTCGCAAAAGCTAATAGGATGTTAGGCTTCATAGCGCGTAATTTCGAATTTAAATCGAAGAATATTGTATTGCCCTTTTGCAAGTCCTTTGTCAGGCCTAATTTAGAATATGCCGTTCAGTTTTGGTGCCCGTATTTGCGTAAGGATATTGATAGGCTAGAAAGGGTTCAGTGTCGCGCCAAGAAACTAATTCCGTCATTGCGCAACAAACCTTATGAAGATAGGATTAAAGAGTTAGACTTGCATTCACTCGAAACTAGGAGATTAAGGGGGGAGCTTATTGAAGTTTCCAAATCGTTAATAAAATCGATAACAAATTTTGACAAACTGTTCACTTTCGATAATAACAATACTCGTAATAACGGATTTAAGTTGCGTGGCAGACGTTTCATTACTAATATCGGTAAAATCTTCTTTACGTTTCAAGTAATTGATAAATGGAATAATCTTCCCGCGTCAGTCGTGAACTCTACCAGCGTTAATGTGTTTAAGAACCGTTTAGATTGGCATTTTAAAAATATTAACGTTGTTTAATATAATAATAAAACAATTAGTAACAGGAGCTCTGGGGGGGGGGGGTCGAGGATGAGTCTGTTGACGATTAATGCCAGCTTGTGACATGCCAGCGTGTGATGCCAGCAATAAAAAAAAAAAATTAGACTAACACGAACGTAGATGTAGCTCGTAGCGTAAACTAACCCACTTTTTGTTATACTTTACCTACTTTTTTATTTATTTTTTTCTTATCTTCTTACTTGCATGTCTCTAGTTTGCATGGTATAACAGTGAGTTAAGACTTTGTTTGCATGGGTTGTAAGCGTTCTTATTTTACTTCTTTTCCTCTTTCACCCTTTTCCTATTCTCTTCGACTATTTTTCTGACTTGTCGGCAGTGGCCAGTGGATGATGATGGGGAGTCTTTCTTTCTCTTTTTCTGAATGAATGTTAACCCACGAATGATAGGTTTTGCTACTTACTTAACCCCTTATTCTCCTCTTTTAACCCCCTATTCTTTCCTTTCTCTCGGGCTAACCTTAGAGTGGATCTTAGGGTCTTTGTAGCCTTAGATTCTGTAGATCTATATATATATATGAAGATACTGAAAGTAAAAGACACTATTAAATGGCCCTATATATATGAAGATACTGAAAGTAAAAGACACTATTAAATGGCCCGTGCATTATTTATTTCCATATTGTAGACCATCAATATGCCCTGTATTTACTGACCTATGACGAAATTCCTCCCTCCTCAGCTCCTGCTGGTGAAAATAAATGAAGACCGAGATTATCCCCAAAATCAGCCATATTCATTGGACTGAAAATATGAAACAAACCACACACACACACACACACACACACACACACACACACACAGGAAATATATATATATATACATATTGTATTATAACACATATTATACGTTATAATTAAAACCATTTCCTTATCTTCCCCTAATATATGGAATTTTTATCGAAATTAATGGCTTATCATCACGACAGTTTTAACTTCATTTTAACTTTCTTTTATAATTTTTATCGCTGAACGTATCTACACTCTCTTAAACTCTTAAATATAACTCGAATGAGGACTGAAGTCAAACAGGGGTAATAAGTTAGAGAGAGAGAGAGAGTTACAAAGAGTTACAAGGAAAAGAAGTACCTCAAAAGGCCTTCCGGCCCATACCAAGGAGGTACCAATGGCAACGGGTGCCACGGAAAATTTTCTACACCCTCAAATAGTGTGCAAGATTCGGTCTAATCTTTTCTTGAACAGATTCACAGAAGAACTGTTCACAACTTCTGAAGGTAACCTGTTCCACGTGTCACAGATTTTATAGGTAAAGTAATTCCCACACACACTAGTCCTAAACCGTTTCAAATCCAACTTCCAACCATTGTTGCAAGTTGGGTTATCATTTAAACTAAACATGCTTCTAAAATCGACATTGTTGAACGCGCGTAAGAACTTGAAATCCTCGATGAGTTGACCGCGCAGCCTCCGAGTTTCCAGCAAAAACAAATTCAGGGCGCGTAAGCGTCGATTGTAGCCCATATACCTAATAGAAGGGATTAACTTTGTGGCCCTCGCCCGGACTCGCTCCAGCCTCTCAATATCTTTCCTGAGGGTGGACGACCAGAACTGCACAGCATACTCCAGGTGCGGCCGAACAAGAGAATTGTACAGAGAGAGCAAAATCTCCATGTTCCGAAATCGAAATTGCCTCCTGATATAACCCAACAACTTCTGGCCTTTCTTTTCCACCTCTACGCACTGTTTGGTAAACTTAAGGTCGCTGCTAGTTAGCACACCCAAGTCCTTTTCCAAATCAGTCACCTCGATATTACTCCCCAACATCTAGTAGTCCGACTTGGGATTGGCGTAGCCAATGTGCATCACCTTGCATTTACCAAAGTTAAACGGCATTTGCCATTTTTCGGAACACTATCCTATCCTACGTAGGTCAGCACGCAGTTGCTCGATCACCTCGGGCGTCCCAACATTGGCCCCAAGCTTCGTGTCATCAGCGAATTTGACGATCCTACTGACGATGTCACCGTCGATATCGTTTATGTAAATGATAAATAACAGTGGCCCCAAAACGGAATCCTGAGGAACCCCGCTAGTGACCGAGGCCCAACCCGAACTAGCCCCTTTAATTTCAACCCTCTGCCGCCTATTCTTCAGCCAGGTTTCAATCCACCTACCTACTTCCCCACCAATACCCAGCGCGCGCACTTTGGCCATTAGCCGGCGGTGAGGTACCTTATCAAAGACTTTCTGAAAGTCGAGATAAAGTATATCAATCGCCCTACTCTTATCATACTCATTCAACATGATGTGGAAAAACTCGAGCAAGTTGGTGAGACACGATCTATGCCGTCTAAACCCATGTTGGGAGTCCCCAAGCAGCTTGTAGGAATCCAAATGGCCAACAATCCTATCCGCTATTATCCCCTCTAATAATTTACCTACAACTGAAGTGAGACTAATGAGACGATAGTTCCCTGGACTTTCATGATCCCCTTTCTTAAAGATAGGAGTCACGTTGGCTTCCCTCCAGTCACCAGGCACCTGACCCATCTCCAACGATTTGTTGAAGACTGTAGCCAGGTGGGGAGCCACCTGGTCGCGCACTTCCCGCAACACTTTGAGGAGGAACTGGTCTGTGCCCAGAAGCCTTAAACGTGCTCAGTTTGTCTATTCTATCGGCAATGACTGTCGCGGTACATCGAACACTATCCAGGCCATTACCTTCGTGCCTGACGCCTGGCTCGGGGATGAAGCGGGTGTCCTCCTTGGTGAACACTCCCGCAAAGTACTCATTCAGCACATTAGCGATGTCCGCGTCGGAGGTCCGCAGAACGCCGCTTCGGTCCTTTAACCGATGCTTCTAATGGGCTTTCTACTATTAACATAACTGAAGAACTCCTCAGGGTTCCCCTCGCAGAGGCTCGCCATCCGGAGTTCTTCTTTACGTTTCGCTAGCCTAACCTTAGCCTTCACTTCTTTGCACAGGCGGACATACGACTCAGTCTCATGGGAACGATTGGCTTTCGCCCTCCTATACGCAGCTTTCCTATTTCGGATAGCCGAAGCGATGTCACGACTGAACCACTTAGGTTGCGTTGAAGCAGAGGTGACCGGTTTTGAGGGTATGGCAGCAGACTGCAGCACCATAAACTTGTCCCGGAATGCACTCCATACTTCCTCAACATCGCCCCCGACCTCTAACCCCCATCTCACCTACGCTATCCCGGAGGCAAACAAAGTCCGCCCGCCGTAGATCGAGCTTACTGCCTCTAGAGTCACTACGCTTCACCCGAGGGACGCAGACACGGAACCTAATCAGACCGTGGTCACTCCCGCCCAACGAGAGAGAGAGAGAGAGAGAGAGAGAGAGAAAATTTTTCCTTAATTTTGAGAATTAATAACATATTTAAGAATTAACATCGTTTGTCGACGAAGGCAAAATATTTTTATTAAAACTTTTGGGTGTCTTCCGAGTGAAAGTATTAATTAACTCTGAAGTCACTGGTGAAAATATTTGAAAAATACATTTATATCGCTTTCCCTTGTCACCCTCTTATATATACGAATATATAATGTTAAGTGCCAGTTCCATTGCCAGAGTGCCAAAGGGAGTGGAGGTCCCTTACCCCCGGAAGTAGAAAATTGAATATAGAGTAACTTAAACTTGAAAATAAAAAATAAATATAAATGTGTGTATGACGTCAGACTATGAACTTCCGCAGCCACCATTCAAATCTATCTTCGGCAAAACAATGTTAATACACTATCGGAACTCGAACCCCGGACCTGAATGTGAGAGTTAAAATTTTTTTTATGCAGGAAGGAGGGGCAAAAGGCGAATGCCCGCAAAAGCGCCCCCCCGAACCCATAGAAGAAGAAGAGAGCCAATATCAAGGCCCAGGGTTTACGCGATGCCTAGACACTCTACGTTTAAAAGATTGGAGGTCATAGACAGGGGGAAAGATGGATTGAAGAAGATTGTTCCAGAGTTCACCGGTTGAGTAGATGAAAGATTGAAAATACCGATTAACCATTGCGTTAGAGAGTTGGACAGAAAAGGAATGAGAAAGTGTCGAAAGTCTGGCACTGAGTGCTCTCCTTGAAGGAGGAGGCATGCAGTTAGAGAGTTCAGAAGAGCAGTGTCCGTTATAATAGCCATACTAAAGAGAGAGGTATTGAAGACAGTCAATAAGAAATGGGGAATTGATGAGACGAAAAGCCTTTGATTCCACCCAGTCAAATACGGCTGTGTGGGTTGAGCCATTCCATACGTGAGAAGCACACTCCATACAGGGGTGGACAAGACCCATATACAGAGACAGCAACTGAGTGGGGATGAAGAAACTGCGGAGGCGGTACAGCTGTTTTGAAAAGCGAGTATTTGCAGAGATGGGCAAAAATACTTTAAAATGTATTTAAATAGTAAATACTAAATACCACGCAAATTTTTATTTAAATACCAAATACCTTACTATAAACTGCAGTGTAATTAAATACTAATTACATTACTTCAAAAATGTATTTAAATAAAATCTAAATACATCCTAAATACATTCCATTTTCATGTTTATTATTGTTATAGTAGTTTGAGGGTTCCTATCCGCAACAAAGGCAATCCAAAGAGAAGCAACAGAAAGAAGGAACTACATAAATCATAATAAATATAACATAGTACAGTCTGGAACAGGGTGCTCTTCCAATACGTGCTCTACCGTAAAATTTACATTCCAATATGTGCTAACTAACGAAAATATCACGACCTAACCTAACCAATCGTTAGGTCAATTGTACGCCCTTGACGATTGGTTAGGTTAGGTCGTGATATTTTCGTTAGTTAGCACATATTGGAATGTAAATTTTACGGTAGAGCACGTATTGGAAGAGCACCCTGGAACAGTTACAGGAAAAATAACTGAATTCTCGATTTACAAAAAACACGAGGGAGTAAAATACTCCCAATAATGGAAAAAAACTCCATCCACCACGGACCTAAGCCTTTAAGCACTTTCATTCTACTACATATTCACCTTCATCATTGTCAAGCTCTCAAAAAGTCCGTTGGATAGCTTCCTTCTCCTGGGTGAATGAATCATTCCGGCAAAAGAAAAAAGACGCTTTACTGGAGCTGATGGAGGCAGCGTAGTGTTGTACTTGATGAAGGTCTTCTGAATGTCTTTGTATTTGAACAGACAGGACAAGTTGGTATCTGCGTCGTTCAGATATCTGATGACGGCCATGTCTGGAATTTCGTCTCCAGATTGTGCTGATTGATAGTGTCTTATCAAAGTGAAAATACTCATCATCATTTTCCAAGGAGAGGGGTGAGCCCCATTTCACATCGTCGGCCATACCTTTGACAAACACTACGAAGATTCAGTAAACTAATAAAATAATTGCAGACATGAAAATGAGTGAGAAGGCTGAATTTGAAACCATAAATCCATAACAATCTTAAGCTATGTTTATTCGACTTTCTGATAATGATGCCAATCATGATTACCAAAGACCGGATGTTATTTCCTGTCCAACCTCCTAAAAATATAATGAAAATTCTTCGCTTCTGCAGGCACAAGTTAGTTAAGGAGTTATTCAAAACACGTCACATAAACTAAAAAATGTATTTAAAAATGTATTTCAAAATATGTATTTATAATTACAAAATACATCAATAATAATGCATTTAAATACCTTGAAAAAATGTATTTATAAATACAGTATTTAAATACAAATTGTATTTAAATACGTATTTAAGTATTTATCAAATACATTACTGCTCGTCTCTGAGTATATGAGACCTTTCGAAGAAAGATCACGGGAAAAGGAAGCGCCAAGAATATTAAAAGAAGAGAAAGGATTGAGTTGCGTGTTGTTGAAGGTAAGGGGAAAGTCGTGTGGAAGATTGTGACGAATGGACAGATGGAGGAACTGAGTGTTTGAGACATTGAAAGCCACAAGGTTTTCTCTGCCCCAATCAGAAATAGAAGAAAGATCAGAGGTCAGGTGTTCCACAGCCATCCTACGCGAATCATGGAGTGACTGTTGAGAGGGACGCTTTGGGAAGTGGGTGAAGAAGTGGAGTGGAACCATCGGCATAGGAGTGAATACAAGAGGAAGTACGAATTAAAAGATCATTCATAAATAAAAGGAAAAGGGACCTTTTCCAGTTTGTGTACCGTTTTTCATATAATTTATTTTTGCTTCTTTTCAGATCAAAAATGAGTGATAATATCAATCTCTTTAGTTAGGCTTATAAGGCTAACTAACGAAAATATCAAGACCTAACCTAACCAATCGTTAGGTTAACTGTACGCCCTTGACGATTGGTTAGGTTAGGTCATGATAGTTTCGTTAGTTAGCCTTATAAAGCAAAAATAAATTATATGAAAAACGGTACACAAACTGGAAAAGGTCCAGGAAAAGAGTGGGTGACAGGCATACCTAATTTTAGTGTGTAGTGATAACCAACTGGCGCAGTAATAATTTCAAATTCTGCAGCGATAAATTGAAATCTGTGCAGTGATAAATTAGATTCTATATCGGATATACTGTAGAACCTAATTTATCACTGCACAGATTTTCAATTTATCACTGCACAAATTGGTTATCACTGCACACTAAAATTAGGTATGGTGACAAGAGAGAACCCTGAGATTGATAGCTTTACGAGAACAGTTTGCCATCTACAACCGCAGCTATAGATCAGCCAGAAAGAAAATCAGTGATGAAGGCACAGATAGAAGGATAGAAACCGAAGGAGAGCAGTTTGGAAATTAGATTTGTTCCGGACTCTATCAAAAGCTTTCGATAAGTCCAGCGCAATAGCAAAAGTTTCACTGAAATCCCGAAAGGAGGACGACCAAGAGTCAGAGAGATATGCAAGTACATCGCCAGTCGAGCGTCACTTCCGTAACCCATACTGACGACCTGAATGAAGATTGTGAGAAGAGAAGCGTTTAAGAATCTTCTTATTAAGGATAGATTTAAAAACTTTAGAAACGTAAGAAATCAAAGCAATTGGACGATAGTCAGAGGGTTGAGAGCGGTCATCCTTCTCTGGGACAGACTGAATGAAAGCGAACATCCAGCAAGAAGGGAAAGTACCGGATGAGAGACAAATACAAAAGAGTTTGCCTGGGCAGTGTCAGAACTGAAGCACAGTTTTTAAGAACAACAGGAGGAACACCATCAGGACCGTACGCCTTCCTAGAGTTGAGCCCAGATAGGGCAGAAAGAACATCTTTGGAAGAGATTCTAATTTCAGATATAATAAAGGCATAGGGGGGGGGGAGGAAATGGAGGAACAGCACCGGAATCATCCATGGTTGAATTGTAAGCGAAAGTTTGAGCGGAGAGTTCAGCTTCGTCAGGAGAAGAAACAGCAACTGAGCCGTCGGAATGGAAAAGAGGAGGGAAAGAAGAGGAAGTAAAGTTGTTGAAGAGGTTCTTAGCTAGATACCAGATAGAGCGAGAAGAATTGGAATTGGATAGATTTTCACATTTTTGTCGGATGAAGGAATTTTTGGCTAGTCGAAGAACAGATTTTGGACGATTACGGGCAGAAATATAAGCTGAGTGAGAGTCAAGAATTGGATGGCGACGGCACCTTCTGAAAGACTCCTCTCTGTTGCGGTTAGCATTAGCACAAGTAAAGTTAAACCAAGGGTGTTTGTGCATTAATAGTGGAGTAGAATATAGAACTAGCAAAAGGTCGGCGCTACGCGCCGATTTTGCTAGATCTGCGGTACTTCGGCTGAATTGTGGCCCTACGGCGTCTTTTATTTTGAACATCAGTAGCCCTTTATCTGGATATCATTCCTATTCCTCTCACCTTGGGCCTCAGTAATTGGGGTGCCTGCGGCCTTCCAGTTACTGGCAAACCAATTATTCATTCAGTAAAACTACAGAAAAGAACGCAGCCATGAAAATCTAAAGCTTCACAAATCTTAATACTGGCAAACCAATTATTCATTCAATAAAACTACAGAAAAGAAGGCAGCCATGAAAATCTAAAGCTTCACAAATCTTAATACAATGAACTCGGATTTGAAGCCTAAGATTTTCATGACTGCGTTCATTTCTATAGTTTTATTGACCAAATAACTGAACCGACAGTAATTGCGGGCCCTGCGGCCCGCCAAATCATAGTTTTCATTGTTTCGAGTGCATCAATAATATTGTTATAGTGTTCCATTAGTTGTGATAAGCATGATCTTCCTGACCGGAATCGATGTTGGTTATCATTTTTTTTCTGAGTTTCCC